>JBBPBX010019337.1:5470-44547 GCA_038048925.1 Garcialebias charrua
ACACACACACGACACACTCTTGTGTGTGGGTGAAAGCCTGTAAGTCCTGTGCAAATGCAAAAAGCAGTGTAGTTGAAGCCTTTAAATACTTTAAATAAGCACAAGAACAACATATAAACTTCACAAACACTGCAAACCAACCGCAGCTACACACCGTGCAAAACAGCTTTGGAAATCCCTGAACTTTGGCAAAAGAAACATAAATGACAGTGGGGTAAAAGAGAAGACAGGGAGGAGACATTTAGCAGGGATGTGATATATAGCAGCAGCCACTCATATTTTCCGAGCCTTTCCTACCACGCTGGTATGTAGCAAAGGAACACTCGTTCTCCCCATTTCTCTCCATTCTGATCAGGTATTTCCTGTTAGGAGCGTGAGGTGGCCAACACTTTTATGGATGACTGAGTGAACCCTAGAGTGGGCCCCATTCTCGCTTTCCTGCCCTCTTCTCCTTTCAGCTTCCCCTGGTCCCAGTTAGTTTAACAGTGACGAGCCAGAGCTGTTTGTTATTTAGGGAAGTTTTCTGCACTCAGTATTTCCTAAATGAGACTTGGTGTTTAACTAAAGGACACTAAGTCAGTTTTACTGCCATTACAAAATGCATAAGATTCTGAAATATATTTAGAACTAAAATAAATTTTAAAGAGAAAAGAAAGAAAGACATAAGGAGAAGATCAGACTAAACAAAGCAGTGCAGTCCACCCTCTGGCTCTGTGTTATTCCACTCTGGAGCCACGCTTCACATCTGGTTTCTATTGGAGGGATTGGGTTGCACACTCCTCCACTGCCTATTTTATGTGCAAATGCAGAACACACACACAACGTGCATGTGAATAGACACGCACAGTCCCCCCCTACTTCATCTGTAACAGTTATTGGGCACTGAACACTTCCCTGCTCACACAGACGTTTTCTAAAAACAGGAATCATGTTACACTGTTCTTATACTCGCTTTCATTTACTGCAGTTTAAAAAGAGGTGATGCCACTCAAAACGTGTGGCATGTACAAGAGTGGAAAAGCAGAAAAGGAAAATCCACAAGCCTTCAGACAGTAAACAAAGTCTGATGTCTGGTGTCTCTATTGAGTTTGTTGATTCCTATAAATATTTGGATATCCTGGTCGATTTGCATCTCTCTTTTAAACTCCACGTGGAAAACCTAGTAAAGAAACTGAAAGTTAAACTGGGTTTCTTTTTCAGAAACAGATCATGTCTAACACTGAATGTTAGGAAACACCTTGTATCTGTGACTTTCCTTCCCTCCATTGATTACGGTGACATTCTCTACATGAATGCTCCTACAAGCACCCTGCAGATGTTGGATGTTGTCTATCATGGTGCACTAAGATTCATAACTGGCTGTGATTATCGTACCCACCACTGCACCCTGTATTCACTGGTTAACTGGACATCATTAACCTCACGCAGACTCTTCCACTGGTACATTTTCATCTTTAAATCACTTCTTGGTCTGCTGCCCTCATACATCTCCTCCTACATGTCTTTGCGTGAGTGCAGCTACAGCGTGCGCTCTCAGGACATGATTACCTGCAGTGTTCCGTCAGTGAGGACTGAACTTGGCAAAAGCCTTCTCCTACTCCGCTCCTGCTTCCTGGAATATCTTACAAAAAGACTTAAAGCTCTCGGCCTTGACCTCTCTAAATGGTTTTAAGAATCTGTTGGAATCCTGGCAAAAACCAATGCAGACATGTTCCTGTTACTGAACTTCTACATCTACCTTATAATGTTTTGATACTTTAATATTTTGTTATAATTTGCTAAAAAAACAAACTGTATTTCTCTCTTATGTTTGTCTATTGTTGATTGTTTAAGAAAACTTCTACTGTTATTGTTGTCATCATTCTTTAGTTTGTAGCAGGCCGCTCTTGTAAATGAGTCCTCGAGGCTCAATGAGATTAACCTGACGAAATAAAGGTCGAATGAATGATGGTGGACCAGCCAGTGAGCAGTTAAATAAGTGTATGAGCATACATATAACTAGAACTGATAAAAGTTTACGACTTGAAAAAGTGATTTGAATCTCAATAAATATAAACAAGAAGCGTAGGAATGTTTTTTTGAAAAACTATTTTGCAGTTTAGAGGCTATAGCGATGACTTTTGTTACAAACGGTTCTATTTAAAAATTTGGGGTTAAAACACATTTCACAATTCATTTTAGATGTGCTTGAACAATATCAAAAGCTTTGAATTAAGTCTTTTGGACCTTTTCTACACAATAATAATAAATAAATAAAACTATAAAAGAAAATTAGAAAATGGATCATTTTACAGTAAACGTTTAACTGAATGTAAACATCCAAGACCATAAAACAAATGTGAAGCTTTCTTCAGTATGGTGCAGGGAACTGGATCTTTTATCGTTTAGCTCAGTACAGTGAAGGTTTATTGGCCCAGAAAACTGTAAATTGAAACTTATTCTTCAATGCAGCAATCTCAAGAGACACTTTCCCCCCTTTATTTTAGCTATTCACCAAGTTTTATGCTTTTCCTTTACTCAGTTTTCTTTTTTTCTTCTGCTCACATGCTGGTTTACTCTCCCCAGCTTCAAATTCTTTCAATACTTTCCTATTCTGGCACCACACCCTGATCAGTTGCTCCACTCAGTAACCCACCGTCCACACCCACTTGTGGCACCCTCTCTTTTCTTCTGTTGCTGTGCCAGCCTGTGATGCCTCTGCTTCACTCCCTGTAACTAGAAGCCCTGAATAACACCAGAAGCTCACAGCTTCTGAGGCATGCAACAGAGACGAGGAACATAAAACATGTGATGCTGAATGTTGACAGAGGAAATCAGAGGAAAAGAAAAGAAACTTTCAGGTAGTCTTTGTCTTAGTCCACACATCTATGCGAGAGGAAACTGAAATCTTTACAGCGAGACCTCCATGTTTTGCGAGGTTTATAGCCCTGGTTGAGTATGGGTACCTGCTTGTCTGGGTCCTCTCTTTCTTCTGAAAGCAGCGCCGGACTGCAGCGCCTCCAACAGTCCATCCATGATGCCAGTCTCATCACCCTCTGTTAGAAAAAGAGAAGACAACGTCAGCCATGCATAAACAGACACTGAAATGTATATTTGTAGCACACACACACACACACCCTGCCCACCATCACAATCTTCTCATCATAACTCTGAACCACCTGGCATCAGTTGTTTTATTTTACAGTAACTGGGAGATTAGTACAAAATTACCGTGTTGTTTTTGTTTCTGATTTGCCAACTCATACATAGGAAACTGGGATATTTACCAAACATATGGCTACTTTCCAAATTAGCAGCATCAACGCAGATAGGCAGTGACCCAGTTAAGCTTTCACCACTGCTTTACAGGCTGCACAGTGGACTTTGATGAAGTTGTAAAGTACACCCTTGTTGAAAAGATAAACCATCAAGTCAAATCCACTTCAATGTAAACATGTAATTGTGGCTCACTTCTAAATGGGCACTGACTGGAGATGAACCCATGGTTACTGCATCTTCTTTGCTGGTACAGTTTTTGTGGGTCGTGCCTGTGTTTGTTTACATCCAGACTCCTTGCAAAGACTGGCCATAAACAGGAAAAAGTTGTTCCAAGCCAAGTGGGGTGCCCACTCTCAGTACTGTGTGTGCATGTGTGAGTGGGCTGCATTCAGTGGCACAACTCCACGCTGGGGCAAATGGTTAGATCTCTACTTGAAGATGAATAGACACAGAGTGGTTTGGAAATGGGGCAGGAAGGCTGGGGGTTAAAGGTTTATATCATCACCTTCCCAACCCCCTAACACAGAGCACATATCCTGCTTCACACACACATACGCACACACACAATATTTAATCCTGCAGTAAGCCATGCAACAGATGGTCTGTGGTCTTGCCTGTCATGTCTGTGAAAGTCTCCCTCACACCCTGTCTAAGCCTTGTACAGCTCATAAACACCCCTTAGTGTCCAAACACTAGAACTACAGAAACAGGCCAGCATGATGAGCCACACTTCTCTTCTGGGGACACACATCTGGCAGGTGTCCACAAACACTAATCACATGGTTCACTTGAAGGACTTGTAGAAGCACTTGTGAAAATGTTCTGGAGACAGTGCAGACACCAAACAAGGAACTGGCTGTGCAGTAAACACATGTTTAATTGTCTGAATGAACACATGGATAAAATGGAGAAATCTTGGGGCTCTTTTTGTCCGGATAGTTGCACATACAGATCTGTAGGCTTTTGTTGTTCTCCCTCAGCTGTGGCTGACAGCATCTCTGCTAAATAAAACCTTTCAGGAGCCATCCTTGACCCAAATTAATTTTGTTTTGTTAGAAACACAGGGTGTTTGTGGAAAAAAAAAACTTGAAGACAGCAAATTAGTGCTTATGGCAACTAAGATAAGATGGATTAACAAGTGCAATCACATTGGATAAAGAGCTTTTAAAGTCGTCTCACTGGATCTCATCTACCACACTGTGCACACAAAATTCCCTTAGGAACATACGGTGGTGCTTGAACGTTTGTGAAGCTTTTAAAATTTTCTTACATTTTGCATAAAGATGACCTAAAACAGCATCAGATTTTCACACAAGTCCTAAAGGTAGATAAAGAGAACCCAGCTAAACAAATCAGACAATATTATACTTGGTCGTTTATTTATTGAGGATAATTATCCAATATTACATATCTGTGTGTGGTAAAAGTATGTGAACCTCTAGGATTAGAAGTTAACTTGAAGGTGAAATTAGAGTCAAGTGTTTTCAATCAATCAATCAATGGGATGATGATCAGGTGTGAGTGGGCACCCTGTTTGATTTAAAGTCAAAGTCTGCTCTTCACAATACAGTATGTGGGTAGAAGTGTATCATGGCACAAACAAAGGAGAGTTGTTGATGTTCATCAGCCTGGAAAATGTTACAAAACCATCTATAAAGAGTTTGTACTCCACAAGTCCACAGCCAGACAGACTGTGTACAAATAGAGGACATTCAAGAGTGAGCTCAAAAAGGACCCCACGGTAACTTTTAAGCAACCGAAGGCCTCGCTCAGATTAACTAATGTTGATGTTCATGAGTTCACCGTCAGGAGAACACTGAACAACAATAGTGTACATGGCAGGGTTGCAAGGAGAAATCCACTGCTCTCCAAAAAGAACAATGCTGCTCTTCTGCAGTTTACTAAAGATCATGTGGACAAGCCAGAAGGCTGCTGGAAGAATGTTTTGTGGACAAATGAGACACAAAATAGAACATTTAGGTTTAAATGAAAAGGAAAACACTGCATTCTTGCATTAGAACCTTATCCCATCTGAACGTGGTGGTGGTAGTATCATGGTTTGGGCCTGTTTTGCTGCATCTGGGCCAGGACTACTTGCCATCATTGATGAATCAATGAATTCTGAATTACTGTATATCAGAATTCTAAAGGAAAACGTCAGGACTGGACATCTGTCCATGAACTAAATCTCAGGAGAAGGTGGGCCATGCAGCGAGACCATGACCCTGAGCACACAAGTCACATCAGATACTGAAAGCAAAGGTTCACATATTTTTGCCATTTATAAATATAATGGATAATTTTCCTCAATATAAATAACCAAGTTTTTGTCTAATTTGTTTTAGCTTGGTTCTCTTTATCTACTTTTAGGATTTGTGTGAAAATCTGATTACAGTATACTGTAAGTCATATTTATGCAGAATTATAGAAAATTCTAAAGGTTTCACAAACTTTCATCCACCTCTGTAAACACACACCTAAAGCACATGTACCATCCTGCATGGAGCAATAGCACCTCTAGAGGTTGTTAAGACAACAATATATCAAAGTATGTCAAGGGTTTAGGGGAAACAGCAAACATATATACACATAAAATGTAAATATAAAAAAACAGTGCTAAGAACATGAAGTTTAAATTTCTAATGTAATAAAACCTTGTGTGCCTCCTTTACAATGACCTGATGAGACATCAGAGAAACTAGGTTGATTCTATTTCACCCGGTCATAATCTGTTTCTTTCCTCTCCTCGTCTAACCCTCTTTTCTATGAGCCTAATCCACCGCTGAGCATCTGCTGCCTTGCTCTCCTCCATCCCATCCCCCACATTATTCTCTCACAAGAGCTCTTTGAGTGGAGCACGAGCACTCTTAGTGGTGGTTCCCATACCAGCATCTGAATGAGTCCAAACCACACATGCACACGCCCTCTTACTCAGACTGAGGACGCACAGCCTCGCTGACTTTTTTTCAGACACTACTGACACCTAGCTGCACAAACAAGGTACAGAGATGTCAGATTTCATAAGAGGAAATGTCTCACTTAAAGGACAGAAGGAGAATGTGAACTATTCAGTGTGGTGATGCCCAAATATCAGTGGGCACATGACTAAATAAGTGAAAAATGCAATTAGTCCTTCAAAGATTTTCACAAGAAGGAGCAATTCAAAGCAACTCATGGCAACTCATCACATGCCTAAAACACACTGAGCCTCCACAGAGCAAAGCTGTCTGACTCACACAGGAATGACAAGGTCACAAGCTGCAAACACACAGACACTTCCCATAGTTCACCAAACACCACATTGGATGAACAAACTGATAAAACATTCACCGAATTAACAACATAGTAATGGTCTGTGAGAAGATGTGAAACAAAAAAGAACCTATAGGATTTTAATATGAAGAAAAAAAAAAAAAGCAGCTGCTGAAAACAAACTGCAGAAAACAAACTTTTGTTTAACAACATTTCAGGATAAGGGTAATAAACAAATGCAAAACAAAGACTTGGCGTGTGGTTGGATTCAAATAGGGGGTGTTGAATGACTCCTGCGGCTGCAGGGACAGTCAAATGTGCCACCTGTATGTAAATGACACGTGCATGCTTATCTTTGAAGCTCTACTGTATTATGTTCCTTTTGCACGCCTCCACAGACTGAACATGAAATGTAATCATGTTACCTCCTGCTACAAAGGCCTCATACTTTTAACACAGACACAGAACATCCTGAGTGGTGGCTCAGAGTTATTTATGTGCTTTTTAAATGGATGTGAAAATAAATAAAAAAAAACTGAAGGGGAAGTACGGTAAAGAAAGGATTAAAAGCAAGAGGAGAGTTGCCAGCTGAAACATGGATCAGTAGAACAAAAGGCTAAAAACATTTTGTTATGGTTTTAGAAAATATGAACATTAACTGAAAAAAGTTTCTCCAGCAGATAAGACTAAACAAACCAGAACCAGTGACAAGACAAAGAATTAATCTATTCCACATACACACAACGCTGTGGACAAACTTTTACTGTGGGACAGCAAAGACTCTGGAGAACCAAAGTGGAGCCAGAGAAAAAAGGAGGCATGCATGAAAAGTAGGTCAGAGACTGGATGAAGGGGAAAATGTTTGTGCATGAAAGTGTGTTGACTGCTGACTGTGTGCATGTGGGGAGAGGAGAGTGGTTTGGATTTGTGTTAGATGGGACAATATGCTCCAAGCATTTTGCAGTGTAACATAAATACTAGATAAGTAGAAATATGTATTAGCCGATCCATATTAGAAGTGTATGGACTTTCTCCCCAGTTCTTGTGTGGAAATAAATAAATAAAGCCCAACTTTCAGAAGCATGAATCGAGTTCAGGCTGTTTCTTATGTATATCTTTCTATTCCTCACTTCAGTAATGGAAGCTTACTTCAAAAGAAGGCATTAACATAAGAAAAACTCTGGTCTTTAAATAATGATGTGTGCAACTACTGATGTTCACACTCGCACACAAAACACTTTACAGAGAAGTGTGGACTCTGACTGCCCCCAGCTGGCGTGTGGAAGAACTACAACGTGACAGATGTGGAGTGTGTTTATCTTTTTCAGTCATATACAGGCTACAAACAAAAACAATCATCCAGAAATTATGACCTCCAGTGATGTCAAGAAGTTGGTTTCTCTTCAGTTTCTCCTCTTTCTCCTTTTCTGCCTTTTCTCTTGCCAGTTTGGCCCTCTTGATCTTCTCTTCAGCTTCCTTCCTCTTCTGATTCTCTTGTACAGCTTGCTGCAAAAAAAGAAGGTGAATACTAAATATAAGCCTGCATGTAAAACGTTTTAAGAAGTTGTTTGGAAATAATGAAGACTAAAGTCATGCTATAAGAAAAACAAGCATATATTTGAGGGACCTGATTGATGTGTGATTGTGCAAACTAAACTTTTAACAGCAAGTACAGGTGGTTGTGCCCTGCAACAGGTAAAACAAGTTAACCTCCTTGATCTCACATTTACTGTTGACATGGTGCATTAAGGTCCATCGTTGTTTTATCAATACAAACAGCAGGTGCTCGACCACCTGTTTTGTGTCATTGTTGTTTGTTCTTTATCTTACATCTACCACACCTTCCCTGATCATTTTATGTTTAAATGTAAACACAAAAGACTGAAAACATAAATAGCTCTGAATGTGTGTGTCCTTAAAACACCAGCGCCTACCTGGAACATGTTTTTAAAGTTGCTCAGGTCTCCAAAGAATTCCTCCACTGAGATTTTCCTTGGGTCAAAGACAAAATATTCTCCCAGATCGGTGTATTGTTTCTCCATGCTCTTGTGCATCAAATCCAGCTTCTCGTACTGTTCTCGAGCAACACTGACAAAACTGTGCAGGCATACCGTTAAGGTGCAAAGGGCCCATATACAGTATGTTCATTTTAAACACGACATGTTAATTAGTCAAAGACAAAATATTGGCGTGTCTAGGTAGCTGAATTAAAGGATATAGACATCTTTTCTACAAAGAGGTCATTTTCATTTTGTGGAGGGGGAAAGGTTTCCAGGTCTTTCTCCAGGTTCTTGATTTGACGGCCCATCAGCTCGAGATTCTTCTGTATCGTTTCTGCAGAAACTGTTATAAACAAGAAAAATGTTAACACTGGAAAGCAACATGGAAAATACATTACATGTGAAAACAGCCAACAAAAGATACTAATAGATTACTGCTCATAAGCTTCTAACCATCAACCAGTTTTGGACAGAACCAATTTATAAAAAATAAAAGTTTGCAGATAGCCAGAAAAAAAGAAAGAAAAAAAAAAAAACTTTGACCAGATGTAACGGACAGAAAATACCATGTACAAATAATGATTTACGTATTCGTCGGCCTATAAGTCGCACCGGAGTATAAGTCGCACCAACCAAATATGCCCAATTAAATGGAAAAATCAACGTATAGGTCGCACCGGCCTATAAGTCGCACCGGCCTATAGGTCGCACCTCACGTGAGCTGGTGTTTTGCCCAAAATGGACTGGCTGCCAAATTGTTTGGAAGGACTTTGTTGAACTTTTCATTAATAAATGAACATTATTTTTTTATATTTTGTGTCTTTCATCATTTATCTTTAAAGATAAACACATAGAAATATATTTTTATTAGCTGACATCACAGTAAAAAACGTGTCTCAGTTTAAAATGATGACAGAAACAGATACTGTATTTATTTTATGGCTTTTATTTATTTATTCAAAACCTTTGAAGTCTTCATCTTCTGTGTCTTAATTAATAAATGAACATTATTTTGGACTGGCTGCCAAATTGTTTGGAAGGACTTTGTTGAACTTTTCTTTAATAAATGAACATTATTTTTTTTATATTTTGTGTCTTTCATCATTTATCTTTAAAGATAAACACATAAAAATATATTTTTATTAGCTGACATTACAGTAAAAAACGTGTCTCAGTTTAAAATGATGACAGAAACAGATACTGTATTTATTTTATGGCTTTTATTTATTTATTCAAAACCTTTGAAGTCTTCATCTTCTGTGTCACTGCACCATTTTTGGACCAGGCAGATGTCAACAGTGTAGGTACTATAAAGGGTTTCTTAGCGCCCATAGCGGCCGAAACTGGTACTGCACCATTTTTGGAGCTTTTGACCAAAGTCACATTATGACCAAAATGTTGGAAAAATCGACGTATAAGTCGCACCGGCCTATAAGTCGCAGGGCTTAGAAATGTAGGCAAAAAGGTGTAAAAAGGTGCGACTTATACGCCGGAGAATACGGTACTAACAAATGCTCATTTACCCCTGCTGGCCTTTTCCACATGAATAAGCTCGTCAGGAAAGCTCATGACCTCGGGATGCTGCTCCTGGCACACGTCGGCAAGAAAATGGAGCAGAGTTTGCTTCAGGTCAGTTGATTTGGTGTCACGTAACTGATGGGAAAATAAATAAATAAATTACGAAAGGACATACTGAAAAGATGGTCAAAACTTGTCCAAAGCCGTGTCCAAACTTTGAACACTTTTCTAAAGTTTTCTAAAGTTCAACACTTGTGCTTATCATTTTAATGGTTTTTAATGGGTGATTGAGACTTTTATTACATTCCAGCTGGATTATTATAATCCTCTGTATCTTTGTGTTAGCCAGGCCGACCTCTCATGACTGCAGTTGGTTCAGACTGCTGCAGCTCATCTTTTAACACAAAGGAAGCGTAAACAAACCTATCTAAATTCCCTTCACTGCCTCTCTGCTCGTTTAAGAATTTATTTTAAAATTTTATTTTTGTTGTCTTTAATGGGCAGTCTTGTATTTTTATCTGACTTTTTGCTGCCCTATGCACCCTCCTAATCCCTTAGAACTAATGCTCGTTTGCTGTTAGTTTTCCCGAGAGTTAAACTCATCCACAGAGGTGATCGGGCCTTTTCAGCTGTAGCTCCTCTGGAACCAGCTGCCCTTTCATATCAGACGAGCTTCAACTCCAGGTAGTTTTACGTCTGGGCCTACAACACACTTTGTACTCACTGGTTTTTAATACAATGTGAGTTGACTTTTTTTTTTTTAAATGTAATACTTATATTACTTACTAATATTTAGTTTTATATTTTATTATAGGTTTAATTATTTGATTTTTGTTTGTTTATATGTCATTTTTACAACAAAAAAATAAATTAAAATTATTTTTACTACTGTATTTATTGATTTGTGTGCAGCACTAGCCAGTCAGTCATTTTTAAAGGTGCTAGATAAATTAACGTAATGCCAGATTATAAAATGTTGCAAAACTACATCACACCATGGTTGATGCAATAGCTCTGTGTGGAATTGTTTCAGTGATAAATATATTGTGAAATTAAATGCAATGTAAGTCATACCTAACACTTGGAAGTGTGTGATGAAAATATTTTTATAGAGATGTATCTAATTAGAGAAGTAAGCAGATATGAAATGCATAAAACCATCGTAAAGATGGAGCAACTTTGGCTTTTGTGAAACATTAGGTTATAAATCAGGCTTTACAACTGACAAATCAAAATGCTAGCAGTGGCTGTTAAAAGTTTCTGTGACTTCAATGCATTAAGAAATACATTTTCACTTTAATATGCATGATGCCATTACTCCATATGCCTACACCAATTCCTATTCAGCAATCTTGTTAAGGTTTGTTTGTGTATCACGTTTACACTTCACCTTGCACAGGTATGATACGGAAAAGCCGAACGCTTTCCCATTCCTCGAGCCAGAATTCATATAGTTCCCAACAAGAAGGATGATTTGCAACAGCCTGGCAAAGCTTTCACTTTTCCTGAGCTCCTCGCAGGCTGCTACCACAGAAACAACATCTGGCTTGATGTTGTTCAGTTGCTCTTCAAACTGCAGCTTGAACAGGATGGCCTGAAGTCGCGGCATCAGTCGCTTCACGCTAGACATCTGGAGAAACAAGAGTGTAAGGGGAATTTTAAGGTCTTTCCTGCCGTGGCTTATTGCCACAGTGTAGAGGCAAAGTTGTGAATGAGTAAAGGGGATTTCACCCTTAACTCAAATTTCCATACTTGAACAGTATCAGCTTTGTTTTTCAACAGCATGACACAGTGGGTCTAAAATATTGGCTGTAAGGAAATATTTCCACATTTTCTACACATCATTCAGTGAAAGATACTGTGTGTGTCTTGTTTGGGGTTTGTCAACCCTAGCTAGCCTAAGTAAAAAAATAAAATAATAATAATAATAATAATTATTGGGTCACGTTATAAGGGACAAACGTGACCCACATTATATTTTATAAACAGGTGTGGGCTTCTTTTATTACTTTATGTCTTGTAAAAAATAAAACATCTGTTGTTTATTCCATAAGTGATTTTTGCCATTAGGTATTTCTCGTACTGGTTAGCCACATACTTTTACTAAACACTACTGTCCATCGTTTGAGAAATGTTTTTGGGCTTCTGTGTGTGTTTGTTTTCTCACCACTACTCCAAACTGTTCAGACTCAGCCAGATCATCGTATTCATCCTTCATCTCTGCCAGGACAGCCAATTGATCTGGTACTGGAAGCTGTTTGACCAGGTTCTGTGTGGAATTGAAAATAATTCATATCTGTATGAGTCCAAAGCTGCTGGTGAAGATTTTCAGTCATCCAGGGCATGCTAAATCCAAACAAAATTAAAAGCAAAAACAACCGGACTTCTGTTCTGTAGCTGAAGACGTTTCGCTTCTCATCCGAGGAGCTTCCTCACTTCAAAGAAACAGGGAGAGTTGGATTCAAGTTCAAGTCAAGTAAAGCTAAGGTGTTCTGTAAGCTTGCATATTGCAGTTTGACACATGCAAATTGACTTCTTTCTCCTCCAAATAGAGGATCTTTAGGGTCTTTGTTAGTCTAACAGAGGGGCCACTATATCTGTATTTTGTATTTCTGTAAAGCACTTTGTGATTTTATCTATGAAAAGTGTTATATAAATAAAGTTTACTTACTTATTTACACTAAGGTCCCATGAATAAATGTCTTGATTGGTGTGAAACTGACTGGGTATCAGGCCTAAAGTTGCATTATAGGTTTTTGAAATCTGAAATCTGAGACCTCCTCTATTTAAAGATGGTTTCTCTCATTTTACATAAAAGGCTTCCTTCGTCTCCTCTCAGTTGTCTCTGCGTGAGTGCAGCTACAGCGTGCGCTCTCAGGACATGATTACCTGCAGTGTTCCGTCAGTGAGGACTGAACTTGGCAAAAGGGCCTTCTCCTACTCTGCTCCTGTTTCCTGGAATATTTTACAAAAAGATCTGAAGCTCTCGTCCTTGCAGACATGTTCCTGTTTTGATTTTCTATATCTGCCTTATGATCTGTCCGTTTTGCTACTTTGACATCTTTGTTTTAACTTGTAAAAAAAAAAAATCTGTATTTCTCTCTTACGATTGTCTATTGTTGATTGTCCAAGGAAAATCTACTGTTGCTGTTGTCATCATTCTTTGTTTGTAGCCAGGTCTCTCTGGTAAATGAGTCCTCGAGGCTCAATGGGATTAACCTGCCTAAATAAAGGTTGGATGAAAGTTTTCTCTGTCCAAAATGTGAACATCCAGGACTGCAAAAGAGTGTCCCTTATCCTTGAGGTGTAGGTGGGTTGCTGACTCTTGTCCTTGTCCTCTCTCCTACATTGAGTCACGCATCTGTGAAGAGGCTGTTTGGTTTCTCCAATACATTATAGAGATCTGGACATTCCTCGCTGCACTGGACTGCATAAAGCACACCACTCTTGGCGTTTGGGTGTTTTGTCCTTAGGGTGGACTCTGTCTGCGAGCCCTGTTGGGTTTGAAATGTACTGGGATGAGCAGGACTGGGAAGCTCAGTCCTCACCTCCATCTGCAGGTGTGCAGTGGAGACCATCCTGTGCTCGAGCATCAACGTGTGTCATGGAGGCTGCACAGCTGCAGAAAGAAAAGCTTTGCAGAGAGAGTGGTGAAGGCTGCACAGAAGTCTGTTGGAGTCAGACTCCCCACCATCACAGACATCTACACCTCCAGATGCAGGAAGAGGGCCATCTGCATCATGAAGGGCTCCACTAACCCAGCACATACACTTTTTGCCTCGCTCCCATCAGGCAGGTTGCAGAGCATTAAGTGTAGAACTGCTAGACTGAGGAACAGCTTCTACCCTGAAGCTGTTACTTATAAATCCCTAACCAGGAAAATTCAGGGATTCAAGGTTATTTGCACCACATGTGGTACATGTGGTGGGATGAAATTGGGTACACAGGGTCCCAGTTACATTCAACAAAAGTATAAAATGTAAAAGAAAAACAGTAATAAGATTTAAGATATGAACTAAGAAAAACATAAACTAAAAATATGCTAAGCACTAGTAGCATAAAAACAATATGCCCAACAGCAGCACAAACATGAGTCTGTGTGAGCAGATAAGTACATAAGAATAAACACAGCAGTGTGATGTGATTTTTTTTTTCACAGTGATTATCCTGGTTAGAGATGCATGAGTCTAACAGCCTCAGGGTAGAAGCTGTTAGTCTAGTGGTTCAACCTCCTGCCTGACAGGAGTGGGGCAAAAAGTGTGTGCGCTGGGTGAGTGGGGTCCTTCATGATGCAGGTGGCCCTCTTACTGCATCTGGAGGTGTAAATGTCTGTGCTGGTGGGGAGGCTGACTCCAACAGACTTCTGTGCAGCCTTCACCACACTCTGCAGAGCTTTTCTTTCTGTAGCTGTGCAGCCTCCATGCCAAACGTTGATGCTGGAGCACAGGATGCTCTCCACAACACACCTGTAGAAGGAGGTGAGGCGGTGGTGGAGAAAAATCACTGTAATGCCACTTTAATTGGAGATCTGACACTATCTGTATGTCATCGATTGTCCATGCTGGTTATTTCTTACCCATAAGCTGCTAAATTCATACTCACCTGCTTACAACAGACTCATGTTCAGGCTGCTGTTTAATACACCATATTTTATTATATTATTATTGTTTAGCGTATATCTTAGATCCTTGTATAATGTTTTCTTATTTATACAGTAGTTTATATTACTACTATTTTTGGGCGTAATTGGGACCTTGAGTACACAATTTAGTTCCACCTCATGTACCACATGTGAAGCAAATGACAAGAACATTGAATGTTGTGTTTGGAGAAAATCCTTTTGAGTTTTTCATATACTCCACTAGCACTAGCACTTTGAGATTTTCATTAATGAAAAGTGCGTTATAAATTGAATTCATTATTATTATTATTACTCCAGCAAAATAAGGGATGACACTGTTTTTCTGTCTGTTCTTCTTGTTTTGTTCAGTGGTGTGTTTTGTAGTTCCCTTTATCAGTCAGGTTCACTCGGTGCAACACTATTGCTATGGGAAATTGCACCCCTGCGCGATTACCTGAAGTAATACAATCACGCCTTTACGGCAATGGGCGTCAGCGTCACCAGAGGCCCCGCCCTCTGGGCATAAAGACGACTGCGCCCATCTTATCGGTCTCTTTTTGCCCTTCACCTCGCTTAAACCTGAACTTTGTGGGACTTCTCTGTAACTACATCGCTCGACCAGAGGTGAGCTCGCTCCCTACGCGGAGCGTACAGAGAAATTTTGTGCGTATTGCTGGGCTGGCGAAAGCTAGTCCAGCGTTTTTCATTTAACCTCGAAGCTTCTCTCTTCGCAGCTGCTTCGCTCTACGGCGCTAACTACGTCACACTGCTACCCTGCTAACGAGTAGCAGGCTAGCCAGCGAAAGCAACACAACGAAGGAGACGTCTTCGGACAACGTTAGTACTGCTTCTGCTGTTTCGCCGATCGGTGCTAACCGCACAACACGCTACCTGCTAAGCTAACGGGGTTAACAGGCTAGCAGCCACGAGCAGCTCAGCGAGAGGACTTCTTCGGACGAAGAACTCCAGCAGTCCAGCGAGCTCCGGCTCCCGAACCTGCTCCAACGGATGTGGCAACCCCCTTTCAGCAGCGGACACCCACGAGGCCTGTCCGGTTTGCTCAGGGATGCTACACGCGAAGACACTCAACGCTTTTCTCGTGGATGACCCCGGAGAAAGGCAAGTGGAAATAGAGTAACCCCGCTGCTAACTGGCTAGCTCCCACTGTTATCCCGGCTAACCGAGAGCTCCCATGACAGCGCGGGACGGATGTTGGGCTTGTGAACCGCTGCTAACAATTAGCACTGCTAACACGATTAGCGTTGCTGAAACGATTAGCGCGGCTACGAGCGGACAACGAAGGACTCCATTGTGAGGTATGTGAAAATGCTTGGTCTAGCTAGCTAGCTAACCTTCTCATGTTTCGTCTGTTTCGCTATCCTATGTAACCGAATCGACGATAGTTCATCGCACAGTTGCCAACTAAGTTTGTTTACTGATTGCTACGCTGCTCGATGGCCCGTTTAGCACTGCGAGCAGGCTCACGAGTACCTCCACGTTTAGCCCCTGCTAACAAGGAGGCTCTCCGACCAGCACAGTCCAGGAGGAGGTATTTCAGCTTACCTGTTCAGCTACACTGACTGGTAGTTTTCCTATGCCCACAACGAGAACATCGTGACGCTGAGAGCTTATCCACCTACGAGGCTAAGGATGACTCTCGGACGTTAACCATGTCAGGACCCGAGGGACCCTGGTGGAGTGGACAAGGACGAGCAGAGGGAAGCTCCTCCAAAGAGAAGAAAAGCCAACTACTGCCCCCGACGAAGCCTCCAACGACGGAGCAAGGCGTCAAGGAGAGAGCAGAGGACTTTTTCACAACAAGCTGCAACGGTGCTTGTCAGCGAACCATGCTGTCAGCAGTGCAGCTGGAAAGGATCTAGCGCGCTCAGTGCCCAGCGGCCTCGATGCTGCAGGCCCACCAGGCAGAAAAGCTGCAGGAGCTGCAGGAGCTGCAGGGGGCCACCAACAAAAGGAAAAAGACGGCAAAGCCGCTGGATGAGGTCCACAGGACGGCAGACTTTACTGCCTGCCCTTCGGGCGCACCGGACAGTCGCTCTGGGGAAGAGTAGGACTGAACCGGTTGTCACGCAGTGACACTGGCGACCAAAACCCTCACTGATAAGGGCTTTTCCACCCGTGGGAAAGAAAAGCCACACAAATTCAAATCTCCCCGGGGTCCAAGAGACCATCGTGGAAGGGACAAAGATGTTCGTTTGAACACAAAGCATGTTCCCCTGCTTGTGCAATAAAAACAAAATGTTGTTTTGGAGCACTATTAAAACCACATAGTATTTTAGAGTCTCTGTGCGGAAGTCACGGGTCACCCAAGTACTTCTCCTGCGGTGCAGAGAGAAAGCAGAGGCCCACATGACCCTGAGATGCCCCTGCACCATTACAGGCGTTTTCACTCACAGAGGGAGAGAAAACGCCGAACTTTTACCACCAGTACCTGTGTTAGAGGAGCACAGACTAGCTGGTTTAGAACGTTTAAACAGACAAGAACACTCAGACGCTTGTGTAATAAAGAGAAATTGCCGTCTTAGAAAACCGAGTACTTCCTGGTCCCAAAACGGGAACAGGGCTTGAGGCCCATCTTGGACCTCCGGGGGTCTGAACAGAAGAAAAACGTACAAATCCAGGATGTTGACACTCAGACGAGTCATCTGCTCGGTTCAACCGAGAGATTACTTCTGCACGGTGAATCTGAAAGACGCTTTCCTCCACGTGAACATCCTGCCCTGCCACAGAAAATATCTCCGCTCTGCCTTCAGGGGCTCCGCGTCAGAGTTTTTTGGCAGTACCTTTTGACCTGAAAACCGCCTCCCGGGCATTCACGAAATGCCTGGACGCAGCCCTGACCCCGCTGAGGGATCAAAGGGTCAGAGTTCTGAATTATTTAGACGATCTACACATTCCTGGACACAACAGAGTCCAGGCACCGCAGCACCCAGAGAGGGTGATGTCTCACCTGGAAGCTCTAGGTTTTGTCATAAACCTGGCAAGAAGCAACCTGGCCCCATCCCAGATTACCGTATTTCTGGGAGTACAACTCAACTCCACACTGTACAGGGCAAGGCTCTCAGAGACATGGGTTTCAGCCCTCCACCTCTGCCTAGCACGTTTCAGCTAGGCCAGAGTGTGCCTCTCAAGCTGTGCTAGCGTCTCTTGGACCTGTTGGCAACAGCTATTGTCTGTGTGCCCCGGGCCTTATTAAGAATACGCCCTCTGCAGATATGGATCAACAGACAAATGTATCCTGCAGAAAAGCAATCTGAAACCATCCCAGACTACCGTATTTTTGAGAGTACGGGTCAACACCATTTCGTACAGAGCACAACTTTCAGAGGAGCGCATTTCTTCGATACGCCTCTGTCTGACACGCTTTCAACTGGGCCAGAGAGTGTCCCTCAAGCTCTGCCAGCGCATTTTGGGCCTGCTTGCAGCAGCCATTCCCTGTGTGCCACAGGCACTATTAAAAATGCGTGCTTTGCAAATATATGGCTAAACAAACAAACACGTCCTGCCCCCCTCAGGCGAACAGGGAGGATTCTGATCAGAGTGTCTGACAACCCTGGAGGGACCCTTCAGTGTTCACGACAGGCGTCCCGCTGGGACGAGTTTTGTCTCGTGTGGTAATCACAACAGACGCCTAAAGGGAGGATGGGGAGCAGTCTGCAGAAACCAGAAAGTCTAAGGCCTCTGGAAACAACAGGAAGCGAGATTACACATCAACTTCCTGGAATTGAAGGCTGTTTACTTGTCAATGAAACACTTTTTCAAAAAGGGACTGATTGCAGGACGGCATGTCCTAGTAAAATCAGACAACAGGACAACAGTGTCCTACATCAACAGGGAGAGGGGGACAAGGTCCCAACCCCTCCTTGGTCTGACACACAAGTTGCTCACGTGGTGCGGCCCCAGAATACGGTCCCTGAGGGCGACATACATCTTGGGCGAGACAAACCCTGGGGCAGACGCCCTCTCAAGAGGACCGCTTTTAGCCTTAGAATAGAGGCTGAACCCACGGGTCGTGGACCAGAGCTGGTCACGATATGGACGGGCATGCGTCGATCTGTTCACCTACAAAACCAGCACGCACTGCGCCCTGTACTTCTCTCTGAAGAAAACAGGCGCACCGCTGGGAGCAGATGCCCTGGCCTACAGCTGGTCAGCAGGGGCGCTATATTACGCGTTTCCCCCGTCCCTCTGATTCAGGTGATGTTGGAACGTGTATGCAAGGGAGCTCTTTCCCTGATATTAATAGCCCCCAGGTGGCCACAGAAACCGTGGTTCCCAGAGATAATCTCACTGTTGTCAGCTCCCCCCCACAGGGACCTGTTGACTCAGGCACACGGGTAGCTCTTTCACCCACATCCAGAACTGTGGCAGACATACGGGAGGCGAAACGACCCCAGGAAAATGGCTATACAGGTAGTCCCCGATTTACGAGCGCTCTGATCTACGAGGTTCCAGACTTACGAGCTGGCGAATTTTTGGAAAAAATGCAAAAAATACTGAGTTTTCATGTGTTTTTTCACAACAGTTAGTTAGATAAACATATAGACACACGTTTCCGATCATTTTTATGCACTCATAAGCAGTTTTTGGATGAAAATAGAGTGTTTGTAGTCGCGCTAGCGAAAACCGTTCCAATTTACGAGCGAAATTCCGGATTTACGAGAGAAATGGCGGCCGTTCCGAAATACGAGATTTCCGGTTTACGAGTGCCTCGTTGTAACGGATCTCGCTCGTAAATCGGGGACTACCTGTACAAGGAAAATACAATTAACAACAGGCCTAACTTCAAAATTCATTTTTGTAAACCGTTTTAGTAAATTTGTCCAAAACATAACTCTGTTAGGTGGACTTACAGATGCTGAGAGGAACAAGCTGATGGCCTTCCAAGCAACGTCATAAACACAATACAAGGAGCCAGAGCACAGTCAACCCAGACTCTCTACGCTCGTAAATGACGTGTTTTTGAGGCTTGGTGTCTGGAGAGGAATATTATTTCATATTCCTGTGACTTGGTCCAACTCCTCACCTTTTTACAGGACCTGCTGGAGAAAGGCCGCTCAGTTTCCACCATTAAGGTGTTTTTGTCAGCCATCTCGGCATGCCACGAAGGCTGGAGGGGTAAAACACCCGGTGCTCACCCTCTCATGATACGTTTCATGAAGGGCGTACTGAGGAAAAGACCCCCAGCAGGACTTTGGCCCCTGATTGGGACCTACAGTTAGTCCTGGATGCTCTGTGTGAGCCTCCATTTGAGTTTATTAGCAGCATTAAGATTTGTTATCTTATAAAACTGCCTTGCTCTTAGCTCTTTACTCAGCTAAACGTGTGGGTGACCTCCACGCTTTATCTGTACACCCAATGTATACTAGGTTTGCCCCCCAATGTATACTAGGTTTGCCCCTGACGGGTCAAAGGTCACCCTACGTCCAAACCCCACATACTAAGGGTGTAACGATACACAAAACTCACGAGACGAGACAAATTACAGAGCTCGCGAGAACGAGACGAGATTTTAATATTAGTTCAAGAAAACTTCAAAGATCGGTTTTATGCCGCAAAAAGGCTTTTATTCTGTTTTAACATGTATTACAAACTCCAACTGATGTCTTCATTTTACTGATTGAATCTCCTTAGACCTTAGAACGTTCAACTTTGTTTAAAAAAATAGATATTCACGCAGGACTTTCCAAAAATTGAACATAAATATCCGCATCAGCACTGAATCTGCAGCCGTCACTCACCAGTGTTGCCAGATTGGGCGGTTCACCGCGATTTTCCTTCTGACTTTTGCGGGTAAAGAGTGCTTTGGGTGGGTGGGACTCTATCTGGCAACACCGGTCACACCGGTGTTTACGCGTGTGTCTTTACATCCGGGGCAGCGTCGGCAGCGCCGGGACCCTCCATCAATGTAGAGGCGTCTGCGGCACCGGGACCCTCCATCAGTAGTTGGGGCGTCTTCTATAGCAACTTCATCCGGCGAAGCCATGCTGTCCGTGACGCTGACTTGCTAGGGGCTCTGCTAGCGCTAGCATTAGCATCTCGCGAGACAACGTTACCTCTCAACGAGAGATATCGCGGGAGTTTAATATCGCAAGATCTCGTACAACGAGATCTCGTTACATGCCTACCGCATACGTGCCAAAGGTTCCAACTCTAAATCCCAGAAGTCTGGACTTTGAGCTCTCAACGTTTCCTCCCCACCCTGTTCTCACTGAAGGAAAGAGGAGGTTGAATGCACTCTACCCTGTCAGGGCCCTAAGTGCTTACATTGAAAGAACTGTCAGTTGGAGAAAAACAAACTAGTTGTTTGT
Source organism: Garcialebias charrua (assembly GCA_038048925.1). Classification (NCBI taxonomy): domain Eukaryota; kingdom Metazoa; phylum Chordata; class Actinopteri; order Cyprinodontiformes; family Rivulidae; genus Garcialebias; species Garcialebias charrua. The sequence goes on from JBBPBX010019337.1 coordinate 26,449, forward strand.
ATGTTTTGCCAATCCAGCTGCTGGCAGAACCCTTTCAAAGCAGTGCCTCTCACACTGGGTGACCGAGGCCATAAAGAGGGCATACAGCAGCAAAGGTCAACAGGTGCCCTCTGGGGTACACGCCCATTCCACTCGAGGCCTAGCTGCCTCGCGGTCCCTTTTTAAGGGCGTATCAGTTGCAGACATCTGTGCTGCTGCAAACTGGAGTTCAACGAACACGTTTGCAAAGTATTATAGTTTGGATGTCACTGCATGTGACGTCACTCAGGCTGTACTCTCTAACTCACAGTAGAGATTAGCCAAAACGCCTAAAGTATAAAGGCAGAAGTTCTCACAAGCATGCATTTTACTGAGCATTTCAAGGGCGTGAATGAATTACGTTCCCATAGCAATAGTGTTGCACTGAGTAACCTGACTGATAAAGGGAACTGAAAGTTATGCACCATAACTCATGTTCCCCGAAGGAAGGGAACGAGGTGCAACACAGTTGGCCCTTTTCAATGCCAAAGCTCAGTGAAGTGCACTTGGAGACCGATAAGATGGACGCAGTCGTCTTTATGCCCAGAGGGTGGGGCTTCTGTGGTGACACTGACGACCACTGCCGTAAAGGCGTGATTGTATTACTTCAGGTAATCGCGCGGGACGCAATTTCCCATATCAATAGTGTTGCACCTCGTTCCCTTCCTTCAGGGAACATGAGTTATGGTCCATAACTTTCAGATTTCCTTGCTGACTTGACAAAAGCCCAGTTAGGATATAAACATGTTTGGAAAGTCCAAAGCTATCCCTCCATATATGGTCCATACAGAAAAAAAATACTGAATGACCCGTAAAACGTCTTTAGATTATTTCTAAAGATGAGTAACTAAATGCAGATTACCGGTAACTAAATGCATTTAGTTTACTCTAAATGCAGACAAAACAGATTTATCATAAAATAGGTTAACATATATATTTAAATGCACATTGAGGCTTTTAATTTAAACTTAAGTATGTTTGAATTAAGTACCTGAACCATGGACTCTGTGAGCATCTTCTCATCGACTTGCAGGATGGCGTTCTTAATCTGTTCATACGGGAGGCGAAACGACCCCAGGAAAATGGCTATACAAGGAAAATACAATTAACAACAGGCCTAACTTCAAAATTCATTTTTGTAAACAGTTTTAGTAAATTTGTCCAAAACATAACTCTGTTAGGTGGACTTACAGAGGTTCTGAGAAGACTTGCCATCAAGAACCTTCAGCTCCTTCACCTTCTTCTTTTGCACTTGCTTTTTGTCATCTCCCCCATCCTGCTCTTTTTTAGCTAAAGAAAAAGACAGAAGGAAAAAGAGATGGAATTTTATTTTATTTTTCAATACTGTACTTGTCTAATGCACGGGGCACGTGAATACAAATGTTAGAAAGTCAGCAGTGAGCACGATGGGCATTGTAATATGAAAAAGTGGATCAGAACAATGGATAGAGGGCCTGTGTGATGCAAATAAAAACCGACAGACTTGGCACAGCCTTTTTTCTCACTGTCCTCCAACTGTATACTGTACTGTAATGTTGAGAAGGTGTTGGATTTTTCTTTCAGCAGCCTTGGGTAAAACTGAACATAAAATGCCTGTAAAACTGGGGGTAATGTCTGATGTCTGGTGAGCTTGGGCTTTTGAAATAAGGCCAGAAATTTGTTAACTGAAGGACATTAAAAACGGCATTCTAGATATGCACACACACACGGCAAGAAATATTTTAGATGAATTTGCTCTGACAAGGTCAGGATTGTGACTAAGGATGTGTCAGATTGTGGGGGTGGATGTGAACTAGATAAGAATTAGGAGTGAAAGATGAGCAGTCACATGGGATTGACCATATAACAGCTTGATATATCGAGGCACATCAGGTCTAAGGTCAGCAGAAGTCAGGACGTCACATCTGTTCTGTCTCCTGTCAGCATTATTCAGCACCCCCCAGATTACCTGGAGGTCATGATTAAATAATAAATGTCAATTCAAAACCTGACAAATCTTCTAAATGACTTCAGTATGGGCATAAAAAGACAATCTCAGCCATCCTTTTGAACAATGATAAAATGCTGACCTCTTACTTTGACCCCAGTCTCTGATTAAGTTTGATCTTACAGTGGGACATGTATCAGCCTCTTTACAACCTTGCTTTTCTTTTTTTTTTTCCTTTCTTCTTCTTTCGGCTTCTCCCTTTGTCAGGGGTCGCCACAGTGAACTACTGTAGTCGCACAAAGACTTGGCTATTGTTTTTACGCCGGATGCCCTTCCTGACACAACCACAGATCACCGAGCTACCACAACCCTCTGTGTGGAGCAGAGAGCTGCTATCTAGGGTGCCCGGGGGAGCAGATGGTGTGGGTTGAGGGCCTTGCTCAAGGGCCCAGAGTAGGGCAGATGAGGGTGGAGACAGGTGTGACTGCTTCACTTATCCCACCCACATTTTTTATGTTGTCGGTACCCGGGCTTGAACCGGCGATCTTTCAATCACAAGCTCACCTTCTTAACCTCTGCGCCACCACTCCCTTTTCTCTTATCTTTGTTAAAAAAAACTAAAAAAACAAAGTAAAACGAAAACTGTTTCAATGGAAATCAACAGCAATGTAGGTGCATGTAGCACAACTGTACCTTTTGGTAAAAACCTTTCTGCAAATTAAGGTACGAAGGAACTTGAATGAATGTCGCATGTGAAGCCAGAATTTTAGGCCTTGTACACACGTAGCCTGGTGTTTGAAGAAACGAATATCTGCGCAAAAAAATATTGCCGTACATAGATGTTCAGACAGAGAAAATGATCATCTACTTCAGGGGTGTCAAACTCATTTTGATATGGGGGCCGCATACAGCTTAATCTGATCTCAAGGGGGCCAGACCAGTATACTGTACTCATTCCAAAAGTCACTTTTTTTCTTTGTATTAGTGCAAAGAATAAATAAATTATAAAAATATTTACATTAAATTAATTGTCCTTTTACACTTTTACTCAGTTTAACATTTAAGTGCATTACACATTAAAAAACCGATCAGTGATTGCACGTTTTAAAACATCCTGATGCATGCTCAATAATCCAGGTAGAAAAATCTAAAAAAGCTAAGTCTGGTCCTCTGGACATAAAAAAAAACAGTTTTGTTAAAACACTTTCCTGCATGTTAAAAATGCATCAAAACCATCAAAATTTAGAAATGAATGAATTTTAAATCCATTTTCCACATCTAGGAAGCAATTGTGAACCCATAAATTGAGCTTTGAGCGTAGCTGTTTTATTAATGTTCATTAGTGATAAAACTTGCTCACAAAGGTAGGTCCCAAACATGGACATTTTTACAGCCAGTGCTGTCAGTTTAGGATAGCGTGGTAAGAGATACTTGTAAAATGTGTCCAAGCCCACAGAGGCAAATTTGTCCTTCAATTCTACATCACACTGCAAATCAATGATTTCAACATGTCAACAGGCACATCAGAAGCTCTGATGGTGAGTGGTGAGAGAAAAACTGCAAATTCTGTCTTGAGTTCGCCTTTGTGGCGGTGCCGATACGACTGCGGCTTCGTGCACTAGGCCCATCTTGTGTGCGTAATTTCAATCATGTTGTTGTGCCCTGTCAATAAAGATATATTCTATTCTTCTAAAGACCTGAAATCGTTTCTCAAACTCCCTCAGCAACCCTGAAATCTTGTTTTTGTACTGTTTCACATCAGGAGGAACGCTTGCAGCGCACACGGACACAGGGAAAATGACCAGGGTCTCCGTTTGCTATCTGTTGCGTCTCCCATAATAAAACACAGCGCCTCTGGGTACTAGAGGCACCCGGTTTGAGTAGGACAACATAGGAACTGACTAAAACACAGCGCCTCTAACGGACAACATAGGAACTGCAGATTTTTAAGAAAATAGCGTTAATTTTTTTTAAAATAATTCAGATTCATCCGCGGGCCTTCTCCCTGCACCTAAGATTTAATGATTTTTAATGTGTAAAATAAGCATTCTAGTATATGCCAAGAAAAAAGAAATAAAAAAGAGGAAAAGACAACATGCTTCAAGTAAAAACTCCATTTACTAAAATATAATTTATTTAGGACATACACAGCAAAGATGGCTAGTCAACCAAAAAAAAAAAAAGACAAGCAGCAACAACAGCAAGCCAACCAAAGAAACCAAATATAGCAGAGCATTTTGCTAATAGCAAAAACTCATGTCTTAAATATGTAGCGCAAAGCTAGCAGCACACAATATAAATGTGCTAGCCTAAGATGCTACACTTTGACAACTGTTGGCACTTAAGTGGCGCTAGCTAGCTTAGTGCTTATGAGCTACCACAAGCTTATATATACACAGGTAGTCCTCGGGTTATGACGGTCTCGAGTTATGACGTTTCGTGGTTACGATACATCTCCCATTAAAAAAAATATATATATATATATACAGCAAACCCCCTAGTTACGACTCCATCGACCTACGAACAACGGGACCTACGAACGTATCATATTTAATAAAAATATGAAATTACTGTATTAAAAAAAAAATTTTTTTTTTTTTTTTTGTGTTTAAATGTTCTTAATTTCATGTGTACATCACTTTGTTGCAGCTGTGGTTGTTTTAAAGGCTTTATAAATAATAATTATGATAAAAATGATCATTTCTGATCATTTTTGAGCAATCTTGGGCAGCAGGAAGTAGGTCTTCAGTTTACACGGTCACAAATTAATGTAGAACACCGGACGCCATTTTAGGTTCAGTCACGGGGGTCTCCGGTCACAAATTAATGTAGAACACCGGACGCCATTTTAGGTTAGCTGCCGGGAGCCGGCCGAAGACTGGTGACCAGGATGGCTTCATATGGATTAATTACTAGCTGGAAACGTCTCTGTGAACTTTGTGGATGTCTCAGGCAGCAGCGGATTTATCGCCGATCGTGCCAGGCCGCCGCGCGAACACCTCCGGCCGGCCTGGCTACACCTCCGGCCTGGCTAGCTCCAGAAGCTAACACGGGAGCTAACACGGGAGCCGGCCTTTTGAACACTGGTGACCAGGATCGCATCATATGGATTAATTACTAGCTGGAATCGCTCTGTGAGCTCTGTGGACGTCTCAGGCTGGAGCAGCAGCTGCAGATTGATCGCGCCGCCGCTCCAACACCAGCTCATGGCTTGGCTAGCAGAAGCTAGCCAGCTAGCTAACACAGGTCTGGAGCAGCTGCGGTGGCTCGCCGGCCCCCGCGCTGCTCGGCCCGAAAACAATCAACGCATGGCAACCTAAGATGTCGGCTTTGACCATCTCAAAGTAAGAAAATATATTTTTATTTATTCTGTAAATGTGAATAGCAATGTTTAACATTACAGTACACTACTGTACATGCTTAAATGTGTGCGCGCGCTCCGTTAGCATGATAATTTAAAAAAAATAAAAAAAAATCACCCCCTAGCTACGGCAGAATCGAGCTGCGAACCGTTCTTATCTCCCTAACTCGTTCGTAAATCGGGGGTCACCTGTATTAACTAATACAAATACAGTACTCATTTAATATTAACTAACTTACTAGAGGAAAAATCCTTTGAGGCAAAAAGATACCTTAAATAAACCCTTAAGACGTGTTTTAATAATCCTGAGCGGCACTAGAAGAGAAGGGAAAACTTTACTGTGGGAGAAATGTAACTTCACTTTGCTTAATCAAGGCCCTAAACATGGTGTGAAGATGATTTAGACTGATGGTAAATGACAAACTTGATTTTGGTTTTACAAAATTTCAGATCAATACTTTTTTTTATGTCTTGTGGCTCTGCTTACCCAACATAAGTGTAGGGTGGTGGAGAGACAATATGTAACCACAGTTGTACAAAAAATGTACCAAAAACTCTAAAATACAGGTAGTCCCCGACTTACGAGTGCATCGACATGCGAGGGTCCAGACTTACAAGCTCACTGCTCACTGCACCACCTGGTAGGTGGTTGGGTTAAATGCAGAGACGAATTTCGTCTGTGTATGGGAACATACGCAGATGACAGGAATAGACATTATTATTATTATTATTATTATCACTAACGAGCAGTAAATTTGTACAGAACATACAAAAAATACAGCACTGGTATGTGTTTTTAGATGAAAGGGTGTTAGCTAACAGTTTGTAAACAAGTTTCTGAGCATGTTTATGAACTGGTATGTACATTTGTGTTGAAAAACGAGTGTTCGTAGTAGTGCTAGCATAAATTTTTTGACTTACGACCGAAAATCCGGACTTACGAGCGACACTTGTTTCGGGTTCCGACATACGAGATTTCGTGTTACGAGCACCTCGTAGTAACGGAACTCGCTCGTAAGTCGGGGACTACCTGTACTTGCAACTATCTGCAACAAAAAAGCTTTTTTAAAAAAAAAATTGATACCATAATTCAGTTTTAACATTATTAAAAATGAAACTAAATGCATGAAACAATTAATTCAGTTTTAACATTACTAATTGCATGAAACAATTAATCTTTGGGATGTTTTAATGAGCTGGTTATCAGAACCCATCTCAATAAAAATGTGTTTTCTCAAGATTTCATGAAATATAATAAATGGAAGGAAGCGTGAGGCTTTCTTTAGTTTAATGTTTGTTCTGATTGTTGTGAGTGTTACCTACACAGTAAAAAAAATCCGTAAAAAAACATGTAAATGTACTGTGGAAGTGTGAAGGAATTTTCCGTTATCATTTTTTACAGGGGTTTTTCCGGTTTTTTTTTTCGCGCAAAGCACCCTGGGAACAAGAACCTTTGAGAAGAAGCGCGAAAGAGGACTCCATTATCTGGCACTGAGGGCAGGCTCTACTTGGCACAGAACTACTTTTCTGTTGATGATGGGTTTGGAGACTTATTTTTGGCACCTCTGTAGTAACGTAAAATAAATGACATCATAATTTTCGATTAAAATTTATTTTGAGACCGCGAGTTTCAGTCTGAGTAAGCTGACCTCGCTCAGCTCAAATAATCCTTAATTTATATCGCATTTGTCGTGTTTGAAACCTCAACGTTATCGTGCTTCAAACTATGCCTTATCGGCGGCTGTAGTTGTATTTGTTACAAACGTAATTTTTAGGTTATACAGGTCATCGTGTTTTGTTAATTTAGTTTACGTTTTCCGCCACTCCAGACCCGTTTTCCTCTCCGCATTTGGAGCGGGGTGTGTGTGTGTGTCCTTCCGCCATTACGTCTTTGAGTCGGTGGTCATGGAGTTGTGCTAAACTCTTCCATTTTGATAATCGTAACTCCACCACTACAGCCCCGCTCTCTCATTCATAGCTTTTTTTAGTGTGTCTCCTCCATTTCGGTAGAAGACTTCATGGAGATCTGTTGAATTAGTTTCCATTTTGGTAAATCAACTAACCCCACCCCCTCCGCTTCTCTTGCGTCCCCCCCCCCCCCAGTTGGATGTTATCAGCATGCATTAATGATGTGTCTGATTGAATGTAGTTTTATGAAAGATTGGCTTAGTGGGTCAGACGTTTCATGCCACATTTAAACAGACACCATTTATGTGTTTTAGAAATAAAATATAAAAAATAACATGGGACAATAAGTGGGAGGTAACACACCACTTTGAACTTTTTAATTGTATGACATGCAACAGGATATTTGGGGGTTATCTGGAGCTGTGGTTATTGCTTTAGCACATGATCGCTAGTGCTACATATCCAAGTTATCATGTTTGTCTGTAATATTTGCGAATTCAAATGTTTACCATTGACTACATATTTAAAGCACTGTAGATCTCACAGACACAACAATAATGTGCGTTTCTCCTGTGGCCACAAAAATTGCAGAAGGAGCTTTTCCTCATATCATTGTTTTGCTGTTCACATGTCAAGAACACACCCAACTACAAAAAACAGACCAGCCCACAGTATATCTGTTCAGCTAAAATGCTCATTTAACTTTTGTGCTGGGGAATATTCAAATATCAAAGGGCTCGTTTCTCACTTGAGTGGCCACATACAAGATGGTCTTACAGTAATTTGTCCTTTTGATGGATGCTCCAAAACCTTTAATGTGAAAACATCCTTTTCATCTCATGTCTCCAGGTATCATAGAGGGTGGAATGCTACACAACTAGCTCCCATCCATTTCTGTGAGGTTCAAGAACAGTCTCTTCCAGTTCAGGAAGAAGTTGCAAACCAGTCAAGTTCAGGTGAGGGAGAGCATATTTCAGAAGAGGTAGAAGATGCTGTTGATCAATGTAGAGACCTTGAAAATAATGAAGCACAACATATTTTCACACAAAATCTTGCCCTGTTTTATTTGGGCTTGCAAGCCAAGTATTTAGTTCCAGCCTCCACAGTGACAGAGATAGCAAATGAGATGAAAACTCTTCAGGATATTCAACATGAATATACAATGTCAACACTATCCAGAGAACTGGAACAGTATGGAGTGACAACAGAGACATTAATGTGTCTTGGCAAGAAAGCTTATGAACAGGGTCCAATTCAAAAGGCTTTAAATGAAAATGGTCCTTTAACTACACATCATCGGAGGCTGCAATATTACAAGACACACTTTAACTACGTTCAACCTGTTGAAGTCATTCTTGGATACAACGATATAGGACAGAAAAAGCACTATCATTATATTCCAATAATGGAAAGTCTAAAAGCAATGCTAAAAGATAGAAGTGCAGCTCTGCAGACTGTAAACCACAAACCTGCTGAGAATGACACTCTTTCTGATTTTACTGATGGACAATTACTGAAGTCCAATGACCTGTTTGCCTCAGACCCTGACTCTTTAAAGGTAATGTTGTTTCAGGATGCGTTTGAGGTGGCAAATCCGCTTGGATCTGCCAAGGTCAAACACAAAGTTTTGGCTGTCTACTTCACTTTGGGAAACTTCTTTCCATACCAGCGCTCCGCAGTACACCAGATACAGTTAGTCCTGCTCTGTCAGGAGAAAGACTGTAAATATTTTGGAGTGGATAAAGTCTTCAGTAAACTGGTGTCAGACTTGTGTGAGCTGGAGGAAAATGGCCTTCACTTTGAGGGCAGGTTTTACAAAGGCACTGTTGCATGCATAATGGGGGATAACTTGGGCTCCCACATGATTGGTGGGTTTACAGAAAATTTCAGTTTCTCTGAATATTTCTGCAGATACTGTCTCATCACTAAAGAGGCTTTTCGGTTTAACCCACTTAATGTTGCCTCTCTTAGAAATCCTGAAAGTTACAATGAGAGTGTGGACTTTCTGGAGAGCCAGCCTGGAGTGAGTATGCACCAGGGTATTAAAAGCAACAGTATCTTCAATAAACTCTCCTTTTTCCATGTGTGTCAGCCTGGATTGCCACCTTGCTTGGCACATGACTTATTTGAAGGTGTGGTTGACTACGACTTGGCACTTTGTTTGCAGTTTCTGATTAAGAAAAAAAAGTGGTTCAGTTACAAGTCTCTCAATGACAGACTGAAAACATTTCCTTGTAAAAATGCAAGCAAGCTAAATGCTATTCCCCACCAGGGGACAAAGCTTGGAGGCCATGCAGCCCAAAACAGGTGGTTGTTGAGGTTCTTGCCTGTTGTAATGCATGACAGAATCATAGATTCTGACTGTCCTGTGTGGCAAATGGTACTACTCCTTAGGGAGTTAGTTGAGCTCGTCTGTGCACCAAGTCTTTCAAAATCTCAGATTGCTTACATGAGAGTGCTGATTGAGGAGTATATAGAAAAAAGGCAAGAGTTATTTCCACATGTAACTCTTCGACCCAAACATCACTATCTGCTTCACTATGCTGATTTGACTTTGCAGTTTGGTCCACTCATTCACACATGGACCATGCACTTTGAAAGTAAGCACAGCTATTTCAAATGTTGCATTAGGTCAAGTAAAAACTTCAAAAATGTGACCAAGTCTCTGGCTGATAGACATCAGTTATTTCAGGCTTATCAGTGTCATGGCAACTTGTTTAGCCCCCAGGTGCAAGTGCGCGAGTCAACCAGGTTTTGTCCAGAACTGTATGATGACCACATCAGAGCACAAATCGAAAACTTTGGACTAAACCCTTTGAACTCGGTTGTCACAGATAAAGTGAAAGTCTGTGGTACAACATATGCAAATGGGATGCTTGTCTTACAGACATATGCCAAAAAGCAACTGCTCTTAGGGCAAATTGTATCCATTGTTGTCAAAAGTGAAACAGCTGTTGTACTGTTTCTCAGAGAAAAATCTGCCAAATGGGTGCCTGAGCTTGGAGTCTATGAAATGGATCAAAGTTTGGGTGATCTGGTGTGCACAAACATTAATATGCTTAGTGATTCTTTTCCACTTTGTTTTTACCACAGAGGTGTCAGGCTGCTCCACCCACTTAAGCACATGCCAAAATGGAGCATGTAAAAGAGATCATTCAGAAAGCCATGCCGTCACTCAGGAGTAATCTGGTTGAGTCACTCATGTCTAGACTAGAGCTGATTGGTGTAAACTGTGTTGATGACCTCAGTTTTGTCAAGACAGAAGATGTTGAGGGGATTCTACCACCCATCCAATGCAGAAGATTAATTCAAGCTTTCAGTGTGGGTAAGTTATGTCTTATTTTTAATTGCAGTAATGTAAACATAATAACAATAAAATGATATAATACTTGTTAAACTGCAAGTAGTCTGTTAAAGCTGGGGTATGTAAGATTGTAATGTAGTCTGTAACTTTTCAAACAATATATATTTTAACATATTTCTTCACTCTGTCACTAGATTGATGTTAGAGAGGTAATCTCTGAAAAAACTAAAAAAAAATATTGTCCCCTTGCTTCTCCAGGTGGTAAATAAGCATTTCTAAAAAGAAAAAGTGACCCGCCATTTTCCAGCCAATAAAAACAAAGTTTGTAACCAGCCAATAAAAACCGAGCTTGAATTTGAATCAGCCAATAAAAACAGAGCTTGAATTCAAATTTCAACAGACCACAAGGGGGCAGAGCCACATATGGCTCTGAGGGGGAGGGATCAGAATGCTTTGCTTGTTGAAATTTTTTCTAAGTGCTGCTGTTCTACAGAAACTGCAGACTGAACCTTTAAACAGCTAAAGCCCCCGGTAGAGCTCAGCGTACATGCAGTACGCCTCTGTACGACGTACGTACGCTGAGGCACAAGCGTAGCCCCGCAGGGCACGAATGCGCAAAGCTCAATTTTTACGCCCGCGTACGCGATGCGCGTTGTCTCACAATAAACTGCCCGGCACCGGACTGTTTTATATGTTACACAAATGAATTAAATTCCTCTTCTTTATTGCTGATCGGGTCTTTTCTTTTTTTTTTTTTTTGCCAAAAGTCAAGTAATCGCTTCTTCCTCCGTTCACTCCATGACTGAAATGAATGAATTCAGGTCCTACCTGGCGTCGGTGCAATGTTTTAAATATTTCCTGGTGGGCTGTGGGCTGCAGGAAAAGCGCTCCCTGTTTTTATTTTTATTTCTTAGAACTTTTTATTAACATATAAATAGTGGTGTAACGGTACGCTAAAATCACATTTCGGTTCGGTTCAACTACAAGGAGAGCTCAGTTCGGTTTATTTTCGTTTTTTTTTTCGGTACAAATTTTTTTTATTTTATTTTTTTACAAAATAAAGACTTACAAAATGTTTATTTTGAAAATGTGCCAAAAATATGTTTGTATTGTATTGTGGTAATAAATAAAAGTGAACCATTTGGATGATATTTTAAATAAACAGCACTCTACAATAAATAAAATATATGAACAATAATAAAAATCTTAATAAATGCAATAACAGTCAGAACCAGAACAATAAGCAGCAACAGACTGTTTACAGTCTAACTCAGTGGTTCCCAACCCTGGCCCTTGAGGAACACCATCCTGCATGGTTTAGTTGTTTCTCTGCTTCAACACACCTGATGCAGTGGTTTAATTACTTCCTTCAGTTAGGCAGAAGCCTGTTAATCACCCTTTCATTCAAATCAGACGTGTTGGAGCAGAGGAACAACTAAAACATGCAGGATGGGTGTTCCTCAGGGACCAGGGTTGGGAACGACTGGAACTAATCAAGTTTTTGTCCAGTAGCAGCAGTGTGGCTGTATTTGTACTCATTACTGTACTCACAACTTCTTCTTGGTGGGACAGGTGGGACTGTGGGAACAGTTCAGAGTTCAGTTCAGTCATCACTTAGCTGCAGGTGGATTTACCTCTGTCACAGACTGGAAATAAAAAACAAAAGAGATTTAAAAAAAAAACAAGTTAATAAGATTATGATTTAAAAAAAAAAGATTATTTAGATAATAATAAAACAATACCTCTTGAACAATTGAATCTCTCACTCTTCATCATGGCAGGCAGGGCTTTAATCTGGTCCAGGGCTTGTTGTTGACAACATCAGTTAGTTTTTTCATAAAGAGCTGAACTTTTTGAAGTGTTGACGTGATGAATGTCTCATAGCGACGTTCAGTAACTTTAAAGCCTGCGCATATAACAACGTTCAGACAGATTCAGAGATTTAAAAACTCATAAAGCTTGTGTTATTGCTCTGGACCGCTGTGATTACCTGATGAAGTAGTAGTTTTATACAGCTCTTCATTCACGTTCGGATGACAGTTTCCAGCGCGTTCACGTGACGTGTTGCTGCTGCAGAGAGAGCTGCGTCGCGCACTCAGCTGCTGCAGAGTCTTCATGAAACAAAGTCCACACAAGCTGCGCGTGCGCTCATCTTTTGAAGAAAGTTATAACGTTCAAAAACAGGAGACCGCACGAGATGCTAACGGCTAAATGCTGCGCGTGCCACGCGAAAATAGGTCCGTGCTGAAACGCGCCCAGGAAATTTTGTTCCGCGGTGCATATATTCCCCTGTTAAGAACGTTTAATGAGTGAAAAAATAACCGAAACGGTACGCAGTTGGACCGAACCGAACGTGGTATACCGAAACGGTTTGGTAAACCCATTACAACCGTTACATGCCTACATATAAAGTAGAAATACCGCAGCGGAACACCGCAACGGGCCAGCTGTCAATCATTTCAGTAGGAGTGTCAGCAAGTGACCAATCAGCGACCTCAGTTTGTCCTGCTCTGCGTGCAGCTGCTCAAATTACAAGGATTTGGAGCGAAAACGCGAGCATTTAACGTGAGAACGAAAGCAGAGCTGTGCCAGCGAACGCGTGCGCACAGAATGCGCGCGTAGAGTGGCGTACAGGCAGTACGCTGAGCTTTGTGGGAGCCTTAATGGCGAGATACACTCGAGCGTCCTCACGGTACGCCTATACGCAGCGCACGTACGCTGTGGCAAAAGCGTAGCCCCGCGTAGCCCCTCAGGGCAAGTACGCGCAAAAGTATTTTTTTACTACGCATACGCGATTCGCATACGCGATGCGCGGTGTCTGACCTAAACTTCCCCGGCGCCGGACTGTTTTGTATGTTACACAAATGAAATAAATTCCTCTTTTTTATCGCTGATCGGGCCTTTTCTTTTGTTTTTTTGCCTAAAGTCAAGTAACCGCTTCTTCCTCCGTTCACTCGATGAATGAAATGAATGAATTCAGGTCCTACCTGGGTGCGCGATGTTTTATATATTCCCTGGTGGGCTGTGGGCTGCAGGAAAAGCACTCCCTGTTATTATTTTTATTTCTGAGAGAACTTTTTATAACATATATAGTAGAAAGACCGTATCAGAACACCGCAGAAGTCTGAGCGAGCTGCTCATGATAGGTTTCACTTTGAGCTGACTGAAATCTGTCAATCATTTCAGTAGGCGTGTCAAAGTGACCAATCAGCGAGCTCAGTTGAGTCCTCCGTGCTCAGCTGCTCATATTACAACAAGGAGAACGCGAGCGTTTGAAAGCTGATAGTTTCTGAAAGTATAGAAGCGAAAACATACGCACAAAATATGCGCGCATACGCGCGTATACGGAGTCAGCTTCAGTGTATCTCGGCCTTCAACGTACAATTAACTAAACATATCAGCCTCTCCCAGCATGAGGGTCTGGTTATGGGATAAATCTTGTGCCAGCAGGAATTCAATTTGAACTGCTCAGATTGAATCTGAATGTGCATAATTTGAAATTAAATGCATTGGTTTGAAAATTTATTTTACTAAATTGAAACTGAATTTAAAGTTTTGTATCTGAATTAATTTGCTTTGAAACTGTATTTGGTCTATTAAAAATTCAGTTTGACTACTTCCACTTTCAGTTCCAAAATTCAATTTCAGTTCCAAAATTCAGAATTTTGTGTCACACATCCTGGTCCTTGAGAACGCCAGCCAGAGTAATCAAACACAGATGCACAGATTTACGTTTCACTTTGTGAAGCTTCCTTTTTGTAATGTAACAGAGTTGATGCAATCCACCGTAAAAGTGATGAAAACAGTTATTTTATTGCAGTAATTAATTTCACCTATATGTAGAAAGTGTTACATTTACATCACATCATGGATCACATATTGATGAGATGCTGCTGCTGACTGATCCATGATGGATGTAAATGTAACAATTTCTAAAGGTAAAACTAATCACTGCAATAAAATAACTGTCTGCTTTTGTCACTTTTACGGTGGATTGCATCAACTGTTACATACAGAAGGGAAGTTTCACCAAAATGAAACGTAAATCTGTTGATCTGTGTTTGATTACTCTGGCTGGCTTTCTCAAGGACCAGGATGTGTGACACAAATCAGAATTTTGGAACTGAAATTGAAAGTAATTGAACTGAATTTTTTAATAAATCAAAATACAGTTTCAAAGCAAATTCATTCAAATTCAAAACTTACTTTTCTTTCCCTCTTTACTGTTCCCTCTACTGTTAGTAGATGCTTGTCTTACAGCCAACATCACATTTATTTGCAAATGTGCCAATTATGTGATGACATTATTTAGCAGTTTATAGGCCAAAAAATACCAACTTGTCTTACTGATGAGTTGACAACTGTGTGTATTGTGTAGCTTGGGCAGTTGTAGATCTCACTTTTAATTTCATATTGTTTGCTATTTTTTTCTTTTTCTAATGTATGCTATTTAGAGTCACATCTTGAGCTGGATGCTACTTCTGGACCTTTGCAACAGAATAACCAGCCATCTGCATCTCTTGATTCCTTGGACTGTTCCTCTTCGTGGGATGCCTATGTTGTACCATGGCACAAAATGCCACCCAACCTTATGCTTGCCGTATGTGAAAAGAAAAGACCAAAACCTAAGGAGAGGAGGGAACTTGTTCGCATCATTGTTGATGATCTTCTCAGTAAAACTCAAGGAAGGCCTGGACGAGCCAAGTTGAGGGACATTGCAAAGCAGATTGTAGAGAAATATCCCTGCTCGTTCCAAGACAGAGAGCTCAGTGGAATAAAAGTTGTTGGAAGTGGATATGATGCATTGTTTATACAGTTTGAAAACAGAGTTGAGAATGTTCGGAGACCATTAACCGTTGGCTCAATGAAAAGATCCACAGAAGATGAGATGACAGCAAGGAAGAAGTCTTCGCAATCAGACCGCTATGGTTGTGTACAGTGGCAGCCGACTGTTGGGAACACAACTGAGCTAGTTTCCGAACAAGAACAACTTAAAAGTGCCTTTGAAATTAACAGTCTTTCAGAGTCTGATGTCCGAAGATTGATGGCTGAAACGTATTCCATCCAGCGAGCAGCAATCAACCAAGGAAGCTCAGTTAACAAGTTACATGAGGAGTGGCCTTTTCTCTTTGAAGCAGTCCACCTGTTTGATCATACATGCACCCTTCTTGGGTTTTCAGTACAAACCAAGCTGGCAGAGCAACTGTCTAAAAAAGAAAAGACAATCAAGGACTTCCTTGATTACAAAGGGTTTGGAATTGAAGGAACTGATCCTTTCCAGCTGATCTGTGGAATTGCACAGTTCTTCAAAGAAAGCCCTGATCAGCTGTTTCGTCAAAATGAGGTATGTATTTTATCACCATTATAGAAGCTTTACATGTGGTGATGTATTAAGTTTATTCTCTCTTTCTCTCTCCCCTCATCAGCAGCACCCAGACACACCAACAGTTAACCTACCAAGCACCCCATGCATTCTGATCCAGGGTTTGTAGTCTTTATGTACATAACTTTGTGTAAAAATGACTTGCGTAATTTTTAATGTATGGTGTTTTGTACTTAAACAAAATGTTTGTCTGCTTTTATCTACTGATACCTAATCATACTTAAACGGGGTATCCGTGGGGTTGTAAAACGTATTAAAAGGTAATAAATCAAATAAGCAAAAATTAAAGCCATTAAAAGGTATTAAAAGTTAATAAACACCATCTGACGAGGTATTAATTTTTAAACAACTAGTGCACTTTCGCCATGCTGGAATCTGATGCACTGCGTGTAAAACAGATTTAACAAACATTTCTCTGGGCTTATCTGAGACGCAGCTTTCACTTTAGACAGGCCTTCTAGCCAATCAGAAATAGTGTGGGGGCAGGACTTAAGTGTAGTAGCAGAAGTTGGAGCGGTGTTTTAAATAAAACATATTCAGGACAAGTCTAAAAAAAAAGACCAGGAGATGATATAAAGGCTGGAAGATTGTTAAAAGTCAGAAAAGATCAACCTGCAGAAGGATTACGGCTCCACCACCTGAGAGGAGTGTCAGTGGATGCTACCTTTAGCTAAAGTTAGCTGGACAGGAGCAGAGTGGGGGAGAAGAGAGGAGCAGGCAGGTGCAGCAGGTGAGGAGATTAAAGTGCTGACTTTTATAAGAGTGACCCAGGACATAACATCAATCAACGGGTGTGTGTTTACTGGTACAAACTGAGACACATTAACACTAAAATAGTTATGTATTTTTCAACAAAACAAAAGTAAATTAAAGCTGTGTCTCAGATTTTTTTCATTGTTTTCCCCCAAAACTCAGGGAGGGCATTCTCTATGAAGAAGTCAGTTTTATGTGTTTGTAGTAGGGATGGGCGATATGGACCAAAAATTTTTATCACGATAATTTCCAGGTTTTATAACGATAAGTTTATTGCGAGATTACACATTTTTACCCTGGTGAATGTCTTTGACGGTATATCGCACACAATAACATATCGCCCATCCCTAGTTTGTAGATAAATGCGAGTTAATTTAAATCCTACACTGTATTAAATTGTTAAAGGCTTTTGGGAATTTGAGGTAAATTATTTATCTGGGATCAGACTTTATGTAAATGTAATGCACGATCACATGAAATATAATTTACAGTTCTCATGTAGATTCTGTTGATTTGGTTTGTTTAGTAAGTTTTTATTTTCAATCATGGTTTTTAATTGAAAGTATTTTTAGCTATAAGAAAGTTTATAAATTGGGATTTTTTTTCTTTTTTTTCAGTTTTGATAAATTTAAAAGGTGACATTTGAAAGTCATTGCAGGTAATCCTCTGCTCAGTATGAAAAAATTGAAAACGTAATTTTTTTGCGAAGTTGATTGATGAATCCTTTACAGTCGTTCTTTATTAGTAATATGCTGGTATTGTCGATGTAAACGCAGATAAGATGGTGACTGAGGGTAAAACTGTGTGTCTGGTGGTGGTGGTGGTGGGGTGATAATAACACAGCTGGACCATTCATTCTCTTTTTCAACAAAAGTTTTAATACATGTTTAAAAAAACAGATGGACATACACAGATGTTATTTAGAGGATGGTTGTGTGACATCAGGGTACTTTGGTTCTGAGTTCCTTGGACATGCGAGAGCAGATGACCTGTTGCTTGTAGCACTGCTCTTCCTACACATAATGAAAACACTTGTCTTGAATGTAGGGTTAAACAACAAGTACCGGTAATTGTATACAGTATAAATCAGTGTTTCGTTTAATTAAGGCAAAAAAAAAAATCGGTATGCATCCAGTAACTTTAATATGTTGAAGCGGTTGCCGCTACTGTTGCAACTTGAAGTCGTGTTGGTATTAAAAAACATTGGGATGGTATTAAAATGTATTAAATTTAACTTCAGAATTTTTGTATATACCCTGTTAAAGTTTGTAATATACAATGTGACTCTGTGAAGTGCATTTTGTGGGAAGCATTTGATTACAATTAGTCAGTTCTTATCAACACATTCAGATGTTTGTAAAAATGGCTTTTCAATGCTATCTGTGCATCTCTAATGTTAGAACTAAATTTGGCATAGTAATTGAAGTACACATGTTATAGATTTA
>JBBPBX010019338.1:0-19655 GCA_038048925.1 Garcialebias charrua
AACATTAAAAAGTGAATTTTGCATCTGTGGTCCCCTTTAATTGAAGGGGCAGCACTTGCATGATGCAGTATTAGGAAGCTCGTAAGTGGCTGTTAAGTTTAAAATTAAGTCAAAGTCAAAGTCAAAAGTCAAAGTCAACTTTAGTGTCAGAACTGCAATATGTACAGGACATACACAGGACCGAAATTGCGTTTCTCTCAGTCCCTCGGTGCAACAGTAACCATCTAAACACTAAAACATTTAATAAACATAAGCATAAAATAGTAAAAAAGTGTAACACTGTCCTGAGTTTTTTCATAATAGTATAAAAGTATGAAAATTTACACCAACACTGAAACACCAAACACCCAATGAACATAAGCATAAAATGAAATAATAAAAGTGTAATACTGTCCTGAGTTTTTGCATAGTAGTATAAAAAGTATAAAACGTATATCTATAAAATAAACTGAAGTTTCTAGCGTTGACATTTGCAAAGAGTGGCACAGCAGCATATGAGTTAATGTACACAGTACATGTATATGTATGAGGTAGTTGATGTTGGTATAGAGGCAAAGTGGCATATGAAGTAAGGCACATAAGGCACATTTGGCATCCTTAGATAAGGCTAGTCAGAGAATGCTGTATATGTATCTGCAGTAGTGTAGATAAAAGTAGTGTAAATGTAAACAGTAATAATAAATGTAAAGCAGTAGTAATAAATGTAAACAGTATTAATAAATGTAAACAGTGAATGTAAACAGTAGTATGACTATAGGCAGTAATGTAATACAAACATTAGTGCAAATATAAGAAGTAGTGCAAACTGAATGAGCACATGACCGAGAGTTTAGTGAATAACCCGTTTGATGACACAGAGTCCAGTGTTAAAATCTTTGTGTTGAGTGATAATGTGTGAGAAAGTTTTTTGTGTTAAGGCAGTTCAAATGGGAGGGGAGGCAGAGCAGGCAGAGTGTTTAGCATTCTGACTGCCTGATGAACAGAGCTGTCTCTCAGTCTGCTGGTTCGAGCCTGGAGACTCCTCAGTCTCCTCCCTGATGGCAGCAGTCTAAAGCGGCTGTGTAAAATTAGTGTTTATATAATTATTTTCTGATTCCAATATAAGCTTAATTCATTCAAGGCAGTCAAATTTGTTCATAACTTTAATGTTAGTTAGCTTGAGAGTTACCAGATCCAACCGGATTGCAGACTGTCAGAATAAGACAGTTCCTGCATCCTGTTCCAGCAATATCCGACTCAAATTAATCCCTGGACCAGGGCTAAAGAGTAGATTGAAGAAACTTGTCTTATTGACAACAGGGAGCAGGTGTAAGTGGGCAGGGCATAACCTAAAATGACATAACATAAAAATGAATATCTAAACAGAACAAAAAATGCTGAAACACTCAAATCATTGCAGAAACAGCATCTTCCTATTTAAAATATGAATAGTAAAGTAAATATACACTATTTATCCATAATGTCACAGTATGCATTCTTTAAGCAACATTTTTCTAAAGTTTGTGCAAAGAAATTTATTCTCTGAAGTAATTTTAAGTTGACTTTTTTCTTGCAAAAAAAAAAAAGGCTTAATAGGGGGCTGAGATGGTGTAGAGCACATATGTCAGAGTGACGGCCCGCGGGCCAGATCCGGCCCGCGTAGCAATTATTTATGCCCCCCTGGATGATATTTAATAACCATTAGATCCGGCCCGCAAGTCACAGCCGCCCGCTGGTGTTTTGCACACAGCACGGAGTCGATCAAACTATGGAATGGATTTTCTGAACTGAGTCGTGTCTCATGAACCCAGAGTAATGAGACCCGCCTCAAATTCAGGAAATCCATTCCATAGTTTGCATCCAGCTACAACGTGCAGACTCGGTGAGTTGCATTTTAGTCAACAGTTAGCCAACTGTTCATCAAAACATGTCCGCTGTGTGGATGTATTTTCACTAAACACCATAAGACAGCAACGTCCAATGTCTGCAGATTCATAGCGCCACATTAAACCGCGCTCAAGTTAGTTCAGCGGAACTGTCGCTGAAACAGCAGCAGGACCCAGCCGGTCTTGGATCATTCAGCCTGTCGCTCAACTTCTCATTCGAGCTCCATGTCTTCAGCAGTGTTTTTTTTCTTGTTCAACCGCGGCCAGCTGCGTCTACCCCGACCTGATAATCTCGTAGGAGGGACAAGCTGACAGCGACTGACCGAAATCAGAGCTCCCCAGACTGAATAATAAAAACAAAGCTGAAGCTTGGAGCTCAAATGTTCACCGAGAAGTTGCTGAACTTCATCATAATTAATGACCAACAACAATATTAATTAAAAATCCCAAGACAGCTGTATGCCTAATCATTCAACCTTTATTTAGGCAGGTAGCTCGTGCAGTCACTGCAGCTTGCACAAGTGGCTTCATTATTCATCAGCAGTCAGAGCAGAGATCAACTTTCAGCTACATTTGCACCCCTCCTCAAAAATGGCTAAACGTAAGGTGGACACAGAGAACAGGGGTTTCAAGCCAGGTGGGAGGCAGACTACATGTTCACGGAGGTAATCAATCCTGAGGATTTCCTCAGCTCAGAGCCTAACCCCAAACATTGATGAACTTGTACAAAAGATGAGGCACCTCCAAGTATCAGGCTCAGCCTCAGATAAGTGAGCATCACAGAGCTGTAACAAATTTTCAGTTTTTAATTCAGTTAAATTTTTACATTTGTTTCTACAAGATGTGATTTTTCTTTGAAGGAAGTATTGTTTTTGGCTGTGAGCCATAGATTTTTGTATTTTATTTTATTGTATTTTATTTATTTACATTTCAGCTGCCATCAGGGAGGAGACTGAGGAGTCTCCAGGCTGGAACCAGCAGACTGAGTGACAGCTCTGTTCATCAGGCAGTCAGGATGCTTAACACTCTGCCTGCTCTGCCTCCCCTCCCACTTGTACTGCCTTAACACAAAAAAAAAACTTTCACACATTACCACACAACACAATGTTTTTAACACTGGACTCTGTGTCATCAATATGGGTTATTCACTCAACTCACGGTCATGTGCTCATTCAGTTTGCACTACTTCTTGTTGGAGTCCTGCCTCCCCCTCCAGCACCTCAAGCAGCAGCAACCTCAAGCAGCAGCTAATCAGCTGATTAGCTACACCTGCACCTGCCTCCTAGACCTTCACCTCCTGATCTATTTAAACCACAACCAGACGTTCAGCCTACGCTCGAACATTGATTACCTTGGGTAATATTGTCACAGCCTCTGACTCCTAGTTTTGACTCGTCTGCATTAACCTGTTTTGCCTTTGCCCTTGCCCGTTTGTTCAGCTCCTGTTCAGTCCTGCCTGTTCACCCGTCTCCAAGGCTGCGTCTGGTTGCCAACCCTGCACACCAAACCCATAACTAAGGACTTCATTCTGGACATCTTCACCACTCTTCAACTTCGTCTGTACTCACCCACTGGACCCACAGTCTCTCCGGACCTCGCCCTCCGTAACCCATTACTCCGACGCCACCTGCAAACAAATTCTACAGTAAGGACAAATACTTCTATCAGCACAATTGTCATAAAGAATCATTGGACCTCAGGATATTCACCGCCTCCCCTCTTCTCTCCACAGCCCTTTCCAGTTCCTGCACTGTAAATAAAAAGATCACTTTTGTACTCGCTTGTCCTCGTGTTCTTTGGTCTGCCATTTGGGGTCATATTCAGCAAACATCATGTTAGAATGTTCGAGCCACCAAGACCCTCAAGGCCAGACCAAAGACAGTCAGAGGGACCAAGCAATATTAGCTCTACAGGCCCGGAGTGAACGTAACGAGCAAACTCTAACTAAACTTCTCACCCAACAGAGTGAACTTGGTAGCATGATACATGCTGTTGGACAACAAGTCGCCGCCATGACTACCAAAGACCCCGAACCACTCCGTCCACCCGAACCTACTCCAGTTTCAGTACCAGCATCAACATACAGACATGAACCTGATGTCAGACCTACCGAACTCTTTGGTGGCAGAGTGGCCCACACCCCAGGACAGACGACAGCTCCAACGGTTCCTGGGCTTTGCAAATTTCTACCGACGCTTCATCAAAAACTATAGTCAGGTAGCCTCTCCATTAACACAACTCACCTCTCCCATCCGTAAATTTTTCTGGTCCCCAGAGGCGGAGGCCGCCTTCCAGGAACTTAAGAGGCTCTTTTCATCCGCTCCCATCCTTTCCCATCCTGACCCTCATCGTCAGTTTATCGTGGAGGTGGACGCATCCGCTACGGGTGTGGGAGCGGTGCTCTCGCAGCGATCCCCTACTGATGGTAAGATCCACCCATGCGCTTTCTTTTCTCGGCGTCTGTCCCCTGCCGAACAAAATTACGATGTGGGTAACAGAGAACTGTTGGCCATCAAGATGGCTCTTGAAGAATGGAGACATTGGTTGGAGGGGTCTGAATTGCCATTTGTGATATGGACAGATCACAAGAATCTTGCCTACATTCAGGGAGCAAAGAGGCTCAACGCCCGTCAAGCACGTTGGTCTTTGTTTTTTGCACGTTTCAATTTCTCCATCACATACATACCTGGTTCTCGTAACATTAAGCCTGATGCTCTTTCCCGCCAGTTCTCCTCCTCAGAGACTGAATCGCCTGAGACTATTCTTCCTCACTCTTGCACCGTAGCGGTCATGACCTGGGACATTGAGAGAGAAATCCTGGAGGCCCAGAAGACTGAACCGGACCCTGGCACTGGTCCCCCAGGGAGAAAGTATGTTCCCTCTGCAGCCGTCAGCAAGGTCCTCCATTGGATCCACACAGCAAAGTTCTCCTGCCATCCAGGTATGAGTCGCACCCTCTCCTTGACAAAGAGACATTTCTGGTGGCCTAACATGGAGAGGGATGTCAGACAATACGTGTCTGCCTGCACCACTTGTGCATGTAACAAAGCCACTAACAAACCCCCAGCAGGTCTCCTCCTTCCACTCCCTACTCCTGGGCGTCCGTGGTCCCACATAGCCTTGGACTTTGTCACCGGACTGCCAGTTTCTGAGGGTAATTCTGTTGTATGTACTGTCATCGACCGTTTCTCCAAGGCGGCACACTTCATACCCCTAGTAAAATTGCCCTCGGCATCTGAGACGGCACAGATCATGGTCAAACATGTTTTTCGTCTGCATGGTATACCTCTCGATATTGTTTCCGACAGGGGCCCTCAATTCATCTCTCAAGTCTGGAAAGCATTCTGTCAAGCCTTGGGTGCCACCTCCAGCCTGACGTCTGGTTATCACCCTCAATCGAATGGACAAACTGAGAGGTGTAACCAAGAGCTCGAAGCCGCTTTGAGGTGTGTCATTGAACATAATCCTACCACCTGGAGCCATCACCTGCCTTGGGTTGAGTATGCTCATAATTCTCAAGTTTCGTCTGCTACTGGTTTGTCCCCGTTTGAGGCCTCTTTGGGATACGCTCCGCCCTTATTTCCGTCACAGGAAACTGACATTTCTGTTCCCTCTGTCCAGCATAATCTCCGTCGGTGTCGCAGGGTTTGGCGCCAGACCAGGGCAGCTCTCCTCAGGACGGCTGAACAAAACAAGCGGTTTGCTGACCGCCACCGTTCTTCTGCTCCCGACTACCTGGTGGGGCAGAAGGTTTGGTTGTCCACCAGAGACATTAAACTAAAGGACACTCCCAGGAAGCTGGCCCCCAGGTTCATTGGCCCCTTCCCGATTGTCAAGATCATCAATCCTGCTGCTGTCCGACTTCAACTGCCTTCCACCCTGCGGATCCATCCCACGTTCCATGTCTCTCAGATTAAACCCGTCTCCTCCAGCCCACTTCACCCTCCAGCCGACCCTCCTCCTCCGCCTCGATTCATCGACAATGACCCTGTCTACTCGGTCCGGCGCCTGCTGGACGTTCGTCGCAGGGGTCGTCAACTCCAGTACCTGGTGGATTGGGAGGGCTATGGCCCCGAGGAGCGATCGTGGGTTCCCCGCTCCTTCATTCTGGACCCCTCCCTTATCTCGTCTTTTTACAGGGACCACCCGGACAGGAGATCGCCTGGAGGCGATGCTAGAGGAGGGGGTACTGTTGGAGTCCTGCCTCCCCCTCCAGCACCTCAAGCAGCAGCAACCTCAAGCAGCAGCTAATCAGCTGATTAGCTACACCTGCACCTGCCTCCTAGACCTTCACCTCCTGATCTATTTAAACCACAACCAGACGTTCAGCCTACGCTCGAACATTGATTACCTTGGGTAATATTGTCACAGCCTCTGACTCCTAGTTTTGACTCGTCTGCATTAACCTGTTTTGCCTTTGCCCTTGCCCGTTTGTTCAGCTCCTGTTCAGTCCTGCCTGTTCACCCGTCTCCAAGGCTGCGTCTGGTTGCCAACCCTGCACACCAAACCCATAACTAAGGACTTCATTCTGGACATCTTCACCACTCTTCAACTTCGTCTGTACTCACCCACTGGACCCACAGTCTCTCCGGACCTCGCCCTCCGTAACCCATTACTCCGACGCCACCTGCAAACAAATTCTACAGTAAGGACAAATACTTCTATCAGCACAATTGTCATAAAGAATCATTGGACCTCAGGATATTCACCGCCTCCCCTCTTCTCTCCACAGCCCTTTCCAGTTCCTGCACTGTAAATAAAAAGATCACTTTTGTACTCGCTTGTCCTCGTGTTCTTTGGTCTGCCATTTGGGGTCATATTCAGCAAACACCATGTTACTTCTCATATTTGCACTAATTGTATTACATTACTGCCTATAGTCATACTACTGTTTACATTTATTGTTTACATTTATTACTACTGTTTACATTTACACTTTTTATATCTCACTACTGCTGATATACAGCATATATTCTTTTTACTAGCCTTATTGCATATGCCACTTTACCTCTATACCAATATCGACTACCTCATACATATACTGTGTACATTAACCACATATGCTGCTTTGTCACTCTTTTACAAATGTCAATGCCAGAACCTTCATTTATTTTATAGATAGACTTTTTTATACTTTTACAGTATACTTCTATGAAAAAACTCAGGACAGTATTACACTTTTATTATTTCATTTTATGATTATGTTTATTAAATGCTAGTGTTTAGTGTTGGTGGAACTTTTTATACTTTTATACTACTATGCAAAAACTACTATGCAAAAACTCAGGACAGTATTACACTTTTATTATTTCATTTTATGCTTGTTTCTTAAATGTTTTAGTGGTTTAGTGTTTAAATGGTTACTGTTGCACCGAGGGACTGAGAGAAATGGAATTTCAATCCTGTGTATGTCCTGTACATATTGCAGTTTTGACAATAAAGTTGACTTTGACTTTGACTTTTGACTTTGAGTTGAATGGACTCGGGACAGAGCCATGAGAAAGAATACAACTGATTTGATTTATTTTCTTATTTTCCTATTTGAAAGTGGTGATCAGAAGGATCATAGAGCTGCACAATAATGCATTTTCAGTTTATAATGCATGCACTTTTATTTATGCATTTATCTTGATATTAAGAAACATATATATATATATATATATATATATATATATATATATATATATATATATATATATTATTTTTTTAAACAATTTAATTTTTTGCTGTTTGCCTGTTAAAAAATGTTTTCACTTGAAATTACTGACAGATCCATAAGAAAATATTGTTTTATTAATTTAATCCTTAAATAATAGATAGTCTGTTAGGTCTTGGTTCAATAGGCTATGTGAAATCATTTCAATATGAACATTGAACCAGTCCGGCCCTTGGCTTGTAGCAATTTTTTTTTGGGCCCTTGGTGTATTTGACTTTGACACCCCTGGTGTAGAGGCTGGGCAGCCAGCTCAGGACCGGAAGGTCCCGGGTTCGATCCCTGGTCACTACATACCTTGTTGTGTCCCTGGGCAAGACACTTAACCCCGAGTTGCTCCCGGTAGGACTGGCAGCGCCTTGCATGGCATATTACCGCTACCGGTGTATGAATGTGTGTATGAATGGGTGGATGGCTGGTACTGTGAAGCGCTTTGGGGCCCCTCATAGGGGGCTGGAAAGCGCTAGATAAGTAAGCTCCATTTACCATTTACCATTTTATTATTGTTTTTATTTACAATATCTATCTTTATTGGATGTAACTGGGACCCTGGGTACACATTTTTGTACAACAAATAAGGAAAGGTTAACCTTAAACGTTAATTATCAGTAAATGTACATCCAATTATTACTTCCTAAGAGTTTTATTAACATCTGTCCAGTGGTTTGTGGCTTACGCTTTTGACCAGGGGTGGGTAGCATTTATTTCCAAAGAGCCAAATTGAGATGTTTGAGCAATCAGAGGTCTGCATATAGAATTGAAAATAAATTAATTTTGATAAAAAATTTAAAAAAAAGAATTGAAAAATATTTTTCTTTAAGACAGATTACATCAGTTACAAGAGAGACCTGAACTACCATACTAGTGCTTAGTTAATTCTTAGTTTAGCTTATTTCTTGCCTTAGTTCTTATTCTGGGTGTCCATAAGACTTTTTGTAGTCCAAAATGCATGCTCAATAATCCAGGTATAAAATCCAACAATGTTCAGTCAGCTCATCTGGATGGTTTCCTTTTTGTTCTGAGACATTTCATCCATCAGCCAGTGGACTTCTTCAGCCTGAGGGACCACCAAACAAAACTGACTCTCAAGAAAGTTCATGCTCAATAATCCAGGCATCAAATCCGATGTGTATAACACGCTTTGTCCAATTATTGCCAATAAATTTGAAAAATCCGTAAATAACATGCCTCGTTGTATAACGCGCATCTATTATGCATCACTGCTACGCGACGCGTCAGCGCCTCATTTGCCCTGCTTAAAATGGCGGCAACAGAAGCGAGCGAGTACGAAGGACTTCACAAGAAAACACGGTAAAAACAATTATTTCTTTGCGAGAAAAAATATCTTTCTTAGCTGACATTATAGCACAAGGGTTCCTGAGCTTAACCGTTTCACGAAATGGTCAAATCTGCGTGATTTAAAAAAGTAGTTTGCCGATTTGCATGCAGGTGGGTGGGACGGCTTTATTCCTTTAAATTTAGCTAAATAAACGCTTAAAAAATATATTTCTTAGCTGAATTTATAGTACAAGGGTTCCTGAGCTTAACCGTTTCACAAAATGGTCAAATCTGCTGGATTATAAATTGTTTCGGTTGGACTTCTTCCAAATTGGTCGAGTGCGCTACTAAAATAAATTATAAAAAATTGAATTTTATCTCGAATGTCTTATACAGCTAACAGTTTGTAAATGACCACCAAATTACGCTCTGTAAGTTTCAAGAAAATCCGCGGTGTGGTTTATGAGTTATCTTGCTAACAAAAACAGCGAACCTCACAGCTAATAGCAGCTACATCCAGAGCAGGAGGCGGGCAGCGACAGAGTCAGTCCGACCAGAGGAGGCTTTTTTACGGACACATGAGCTAGAAATGGTCTGGAAGTGCTCCCCTAGCGGACAAAAGTGGTACTGCACAATTTTTTGCCCAAAATGAAAAACGGCGATATCAGAGTCAAAAATGGGAAAAAATCCATTAATAACACGCTTCGGTGTATAACACGCAGGACATTCAAATTAGCAAAAAAACATTGTGTTATACTCCGACAAATACAGTAATTGTTTTTAAGTGTTAATCTTGTTAAATTCTTGTTAAAGTCCTCCTGTTCACACTCTTGCGACCGCCATTTGGCAGCCAATCGATTTTTTGTGCAACACGGGCCTACATTTCAGGGTGGTCATCGGTGACGCATAACAAATGCGACGCGTCAGCGGTGACGCAGTAGTTCTGGAAACATAACTTAAAATACATTGTAGCTAGGGATGCACCGATAAATCGGCCAGCCGATTGATCGGCCCCGGTTTCCTTAATTTGGGGAGATCGGTGATCGGCCGATCTTTAAACGAGAAGCCGATTTTATCTACCGATCTCATCTGCCTCCGCAAAGGTCGTAAAATCATGAAAATTTAGGGTGCTTTTTGACCTTTTAACACCTGAAAATCGATATCGGCCAAAATCGGAATCGGCAGTTCAGACTTTCTAAAAATCGGTGATCGGTGATCGGCCAGAAAATTGAAATCGGTGCACCCCTAATTGTAGCCTTTCTCAATCCAAAGGTTTCTTGTATATTTGTCCAAGATGTTTGATTTAGACTTTGCTAAATTGCATTTATAAAAAGCAAACTTCATCAACTTATTTAAAAGTTGTTCAAATTTTAAAGTACAAAGGGGGCCAGATGTCTAAGGGCCACTTTTGGCCCTTGAGCCACATGTTTCCCACATCCAACAAACACACAGACAAAGACATTATCTTCACTTTGGCGGTGGGTGGTAATTAAAAAAAACATCTGTAGCATGAACATAGTGTATGTACTGTTTAATAAAGTTTACAGTTTAATTTAAACTAAAGCCCCACAGAGCCAATTATTTTAATTTTATTTCTGGATATGTTGATGTATTTTGCATAGATTTCAATGTAATTAACCAACAGTAAAACATCTATTGGAAAATGCAGGTGCAAAATCTCCAATTATGCTTTTATTCACCAGATAATATTTTAGACTAAGACCTTTCCATCCTCTAAGCATCATTAAATCCAGTCCATGTCACCCCTTGTTATACCAGTGTAGCCCCTCTGCCACCGTTCACACATGACGAGAACAAATTCCACATGCACTTTTGTCATTTAGTCAGGTAGCGGCTCGCTGCTTCACAGCCTCTTGACATCCCCTTTGTGTATTCAGAGGGAAGGAGGGGCTCTGCGGCGCAATGTTCAGTTAGACAGCAGAGTTTCTTTTTTATTTTCTTGTCAAAAGATGGTTCAAACCGAATCGACCAACCATGAACTACGAAGCAAATGCTCTAATTTAGGCTCTTTTTCATCTGAAGGATTTTTCAAGGAAGTCTTGTAAAATATCTTGTTGCTGCGCAGACGATTTTGTAATTAGCTAAAAGATCCTGAGTGCTGAAAGACTCGAATGAAATTTGTTGAAGAATTAAAATAAGAATCAGAGCAGAACCTATAATTAGCTAAACAAAAAACAAAAACTGAAATGAGTCAAACAGAAACTCAAACCTAAAACCAGCAGAATGGTAAGTACAAGTTAAAAACTGAAAGCTAAAATTAAAACGGTTGTTAAAAGACACAATTAGCGAGAATGTAGGTGACATTTCAAACGATCAAAACATCTTACCTAAAAATGATGCCGAAAAACTAGTTCATGCATTTGTCACGTCTAAACTGGACTATTGCAATTGTTTATTATCTGGGTGTCGAAATACTTCTTTAAAACATCTTCAGTTGATCCACAATGCTGCTGCTAGAGTCTTAACTTAGTGGGAGAGATCATATCTCTCCAGTTTTAGCTTCTCTCCACTGGCTCCCTGTCAAATACAGAATATAATTCAACATCTTACTTCTAACATCCAAAGCCCTCAACAACCTAGCTCCATCTTATAATACAGATCTTATTGTTCCAAGTTTTCCTAATGGAGCACTTTGCTCTCAGACTGTGGGTTTACTTGTGTTTCCTAGAGTTTCCAAGAGCAGAGCTTTCAGTTATCAGCCTCACTTGTGGAACCAACTTCCAGTTTCTGTCCACGAGGCTGACACATTGTCCAGTTTTAAGACTTTCCTTTTTGATAAATCCTATAATTAGAGCTGGCTTGGTTTCCTGAAATATCCCTTAGATATGCTGCTATAAGTTTAGACTACTGGTGGACAAACTGACCCCATTTCCTTACTCTGCTACTGTCTTTACTTACTCTACCTGTTTGTATTTGTAATCATTCATATCTTAACGTGTTTTTTGTCTTTACTCCTATAGAAAGTACACATGCACCTGTCATTCTATGTTTGTCTGTTTCTCCGTCCTGTTCTCTCAAACCCAGCTGATTGAATGTTCAGTCTCCTGTCTAATACTGTATACAGTACCGTATTATTTTAGATTGTTACTATTTAGCCTATATCTTAGATTATTGTATGCTGTTTATTTTATACTTTATATTTTTGCTATTTTTGGGTGTAACTTGAATACACAATTTCGTTCCATCTCATGTGCCACATAATGCGAAAAACAATAAACAACATTGAACCTTGAATCAGATGGCCGCTTGTTCTGCGAGCCAGAGTCAGAGTTTATTTATTTGTCATACACACCACATGTGGTACATGTGGTGGAACAAAATCATGTACACAGGGTCCCAGTTACATCCAACAATAAAATGTAAAAGAAAAACGGTAATAAGATCTAGGATATGACCTAAGAAAAACATCAACTAAATATACACTAAACACTAATAGCCAGTGGTGGGCATATGAACGCTAGGTAGCGCTAAAGCGCTAATCCGCTTACAGTGGACCTAAACTTTTTGTCAGCGTTTTTGTGAATTGACTAACTTTTATAATTCATAAGCGGATTTGTGCTATTTTTATTTAAAATGCAGTACCGCTAATAACTAATTATCTATCAGTAAAAACCAATAAACTTATTTACAAGCTCTTATGCTGCTTGTTTTACCTTTTTCCCCACCGTAAACAGCAGAGAGGAGGAAGGGTGTGAGGGGGAGGGGGGCAGAGCTGAGAACAGACTCGGATCTACCATGTAGGTAAATGCCTGGGGGTCCCATTTCAGCAGTGGCCCCGGCCCCGCCTCGCCCCGTGCAGTCACCTACATCACTAACATTGATCCTGCTTGTTAATGTACATTTAACATAAAAATAATTATAGTTACGATGAAAACGATCATTAAATACGCAATTAAAAAAACGGTCGATTTCTTTATCCCCCTACTAAAAATGGACTATTCCATCTTGACATCTTCCGGGTCAGACGTGAACTCGGGGGCTAGTTCTGTGGCTACTGTTTGTGCTGGGTACTTGGATAAATCCGTAGAGAACCCCGCTGTTTCAAGCCAAATTAACGCGGCCGGAGGATTTTATTGAGTGTTTTGTGTCGACCATTTGACGGTGAGTCGTTATTTTTATGTATTTTAGTTACTTTTCATTAAATCTGTTGACTACCTATAGACGCTAACTCTGTGTCTGCCTGTTGGTAGTGCTGGGTTACTAATGGATAAATCCGTAGAGAACCCCGCTGTTTCAAGCCAAATTAACGTGGCCGGATGATTTTATTGTGTGTTTTGTGTCGACCATTCGACGGTGAGTCGTTAGTTTCATGTATTTGGGTTACTTTTATGTATAAATGCGGTGGCGACACACCCGTGTATTTGAGATTTAAACGTGGTTTTAGGGATTAAAAGATCATTCTATTTTTTGTTAATTTCGTGGCCGAATAGAATATATGTACGTAAAGTATTAAATAAATCCTTTGATTTTTGTAATTTCATCCTTTTAGGATCATTTTTGTTACTTTTCAGTTGGCAGTGTAGTGCAAATATTGATAACGCTGCCGGCTATATATAAATATATATATATATATATATATATATATATATATATATATATATATATATATATATATATATATATATAATATATATATATATATATATATATATATAAATATATAAATAGCGGATTAGATTAGCTTCCCCTAATTTTCATAAGACATTTGTGCTTTTGAAATTGTGGACCTAAAAAAATTAATAAGCGTTTTAGAAATTGTGGAACTAATTTTTTAATTAGCGTTGCCCAGCACTGCTAATAGCATAAAAACATTATGTCGAACAGCAGCACAAACATGAGTCTGTGTGAGCAGATGAGCAAGCATGAAAACAGCAGCATGAAACAGATCAGCAGCAACATGAAACAGACCAGCAGCAACATGAAACAGATCAGCAGCAACATGAAACAGATCAGCAGCAACATGAAACAGATCAGCAGCAACATGAAACAGATCAGCAGCAACATGAAACAGATCAGCAGCAACATGAAACAGATCAGCAGCAACATGAAACAGATCAGCAGCAACATGAAACAGATCAGCAGCAACATGAAACAGATCAGCAGCAACATGAAACAGATCAGCAGCAACATGAAACAGATCAGCAGCAACATGAAACAGATCAGCAGCAACATGAAACAGATCAGCAGCAACATGAAACAGATCAGCAGCAACATGAAACAGATCAGCAGCAACATGAAACAGATCAGCAGCAACATGAAACAGATCAGCAGCAACATGAAACAGATCAGCAGCAACATGAAACAGATCAGCAGCAACATGAAACAGATCAGCAGCAACATGAAACAGATCAGCAGCAACATGAAACAGATCAGCAGCAACATGAAACAGATCAGCAGCAACATGAAACAGATCAGCAGCAACATGAAACAGATCAGCAGCAACATGAAACAGATCAGCAGCAACATGAAACAGATCAGCAGCAACATGAAACAGATCAGCAGCAACATGAAACAGATCAGCAGCAACATGAAACAGATCAGCAGCAACATGAAACAGATCAGCAGCAACATGAAACAGATCAGCAGCAACATGAAACAGATCAGCAGCAACATGAAACAGATCAGCAGCAACATGAAACAGATCAGCAGCAACATGAAACAGATCAGCAGCAACATGAAACAGATCAGCAGCAACATGAAACAGATCAGCAGCAACATGAAACAGATCAGCAGCAACATGAAACAGATCAGCAGCAACATGAAACAGATCAGCAGCAACATGAAACAGATCAGCAGCAACATGAAACAGATCAGCAGCAACATGAAACAGATCAGCAGCAACATGAAACAGATCAGCAGCAACATGAAACAGATCAGCAGCAACATGAAACAGATCAGCAGCAACATGAAACAGATCAGCAGCAACATGAAACAGATCAGCAGCAACATGATGTGATTTTCACAGTGATTATTCTGGTTAGAGATTCATGAGTCTAACAGCCTCAGGGTAGAAGCTGTTCCTCAGTCTAGTGGTTCTACACTTAATGCTCCTCAACCTCCTTCTTGAGGGGAGTGGGGCAAAAAGTGTGTGTGCTGGGTGAGTGGGGTCCTTCATGATGCAGTGGCCCCTAATTATGCTAAAGGTTTCTTCTTTGTTAAAAGTGAGTTTTTTCCTTTCCACTGTCTCCTTTGTGCTTGCTCACGATGAGGGACTGCGACAAAATGAAGATTCAACAAGTCTGCTGGCTTCCTTAGATAGAAAACTTTTGGCTTTTTTATGTATGTGAATCTTTTTGCGCAGTGTCCTGAGACAACCTCTGTTGCGACTTGACGCTATATATAAATAAACTGAGTTGAATTGAATTAGGTTTAAAGAAAAAAAATAGCAGTACAGTTCTTGCAAACTAAAATTAACAACAACAAAAAAACAGTTGCTAAAAGTTAAAATTAGCCAAACCATAAAAAAATAAATAAAAAAAATCAGCAAACGGGTGGCTAAAAGCTAACATTACAAAGTGCAGGAGCCTGTGCACAAGTTTAAAGATTTGACCCAAACATTCATAATTTTCTTCACAAAAGAAGATTTTAGTTTAAAGCATTGCCATGGTAAATGGTAAATGGAGCTTATTTATATAGCGCTTTCCAGCCCCCTATGAGGGGCCCCAAAGCGCTTTACAATACCAACCATCCACCCATTCATACACACATTCATACACCGGTAGCGGCAGACTGCCATGTAAGGCGCTTTCCAGTCCTACCGGGAGCAACTGGTATGTAAGTTAGCGTGTGATATACATTTCATCAACAAATAACAGGCCTTTGCTTGCTCACAATTAATCTTGCAAACCTATAGATTCTTGGAATTCATGAGACTGATACTTCTCATAGCATCAGTCCAGATGCGTCCTACAGTGAGCCCTCTGCTCTGAGACATCCCTATTTTTAAATCTCAAACAAGAGTTGGGTTTTTAAAAGCTTCCCACGATACCGATTGATCTCCCTGACCCGACTCTTTTCAGGCTTTCCCCCGGTCCATTAAGAGCCTCGTCACCATAGGAATTACAGCATTACCATGTGTGGCCTCTGTTGTTTCTAAAGCAGGAAGTGCCCAGTCAGGTTCAAGTGTGCCGTTTCCCCACAAACTCCTGCTGAGCTCCGACTTTAACCCTGCTTCCTGCTGCTCGCAACTCGTACGCTAAATATCCCGGGTCAAACCCCTACAAGCTCTCATCTTCCAGACTCCGATTCCCACCTCGTTCTGCCTTTTTACATTACAGGTTGTGGTAGCACAAAAAGTCTCACTTGGTTTATGGGAATCTTTAATAAGAACTAAGGCAAGAAATATGCTAAACTAAGAATACACTAAGCACCAGTAGCTCAGGTCTCTCTTGGAAATGAGTCCTCAAGGCTCAATGGGATTAACCTGCCTAAATAAAGGTTGAATGGAAAGTACAAAAACAATACAGCGAACAGCAGCAGCACCGAAGCCAATGCAAGATGGCTGCCACAGCCAACTAGCCATTGAAAACACAAAACAGCTACAACTCAGTGAATTTTAGAAGAACTAAGGTAAAGTACGATGTGCTGGGAGCTTGAAACATCTCACACATTTTCATAACCATTTACACATTTAGACCAAAGTGGCCAGAACTTTGTCACTTTTCATCGTAATAAAGTTTTAGTCTGAAACTTTGGCATGAAAGGTGGCAGGTGCATTTCTTTCACAATTTTTTTTTTTCATTAGACAAAGCTGTATTTGTTCGTCAGTCAGCTCCAGCCCATTGTCTTCCCCCTGCTTTGAGTTTGGCGTATTATGTTTCAGAGCTTGACAAAGTTCTCCCTCGACAAAACGCGGGCTAATGAAGATATTTGTTTCCACCCAGGTAGAGCTGGCACGTGCCCGCCGCTGCCTGAGCTCTCGGAGACAATTAGCTGACACCTGCTTGCGGCAGATTGCTCTGGCAGATTTCTGCTGCTCTCGTCGCCTTCGACATCGCCATCTGGCCTGGGGAAGGTGTTGCACAGGTCGCCGTGCTGCGCAGCAAACCTGAGAGCCAGGAGCAGATCGGGAAGGGAGAAAATAAACACAAAGAGGAAGCAAACACGTAGAGAACAGAGCATCTGCTTCTTTTATTTCTGCCTGAACATCTGATCTTTATTTCTGGGCAAGAATTTGAACAATGTGTAGGCAATGATGTTTTTTTATTTATTTATTTATTTTTTAATCAAGAATGAGAAAGGTTCGGCTTTTCTTTCAAATCTGTGTTCTATTTTTAATTATTCTGTGCTAGAATTTTCCTATTGTAGTCTTATAAGGTGTAATTGTGTCTCTGTTTTTGTTGGTTGATGTTAGCGGAACACCACATAAAACTGGCCACATATCAATTAAACTCTGAGAATGTGGTTATTGGATTTACTTCCAAATATTTAATTTTTCTAGTCAGCCCAATTCAATATGACTGGCAAAACTGAGCAACCAAAGTTGGCTATACATTTTTTTTTTTTTTACAAATTTGTAGCTGAAATTTGTTGTGGTAGGAACCCGCTTTGGATGTTATCATCCATTAAATGGCCCTTATTAGTTGTTATTATCCCCATATGTACAGGAGTGTTTTGATGGCCCCTCCTCTTACAACTTTTTTTGCCACTCCTCTACCTCCTAGTAGGTTTAAAGGTACATCCTTATCGCTGATAATATGGTCATGTGGTTAGGTTAAGAGTCAAGAGTGTGGGGATTAGGTTTTATATGGGTCTGGGGGTTAAGTTTAGGGTCAGTGGTCTGGGTCAACTGTAAGTTTAGGGAAAGGGTTACATAAAGCTAACTAAAATACACGTCTGGTTTTACACGTGAGCCACG
Source organism: Garcialebias charrua (assembly GCA_038048925.1). NCBI lineage: Eukaryota > Metazoa > Chordata > Actinopteri > Cyprinodontiformes > Rivulidae > Garcialebias > Garcialebias charrua. Next base: position 17,735 of record JBBPBX010019338.1, read on the forward strand.
ATGCATATTATCATCGATAAAAATGTAAATTGAAACCAACTAGGAGGTAGGAGGGAGCAGTCTGAACGGGGGATGGGGATGATAACAACTAATAACGTCCATTTAATGGACTGATAACATCTGAAGCCAATTTACTAAACATATTCATATACTTTATGTATATATATGTTAGGGTCCTGACTCAGGGACCGTGGAAAAAACCCATTTGCAGACAGGACTCAGGAGGCAAAGTACAAAAATAAATACTTTAATTGTTGAAACAGAAAAAGGCTGACAATGGCAGCATAAACTCACATAACTCAGGGAACAGGACTAGGAGGAACCCAAAACGATGACGAACCGACAAAGACAGAACTCACAGAGGAACTTATATACACACAGGCAGGGCTTGGGACAAAGGTGAAAATAATCAGACTAATTGGAGCACAACACCAGGAAGGACCAGAGTGAACACTTGGGGAAGTAATAAATAACAGACCAGGGCAGGGGAACTAACTAAAACATGTAACATGAATAACTAAACTGGGGCTGAACAGGGAAGTAAACTAAACAGGAATTAACTAATCTGGAGCAGGACAGGGAAATAAACTAAACCTAAATTAACTAAAATGGAGCAGGGCTGGTTGAAAGGAAAACACAAGGAAAGTCCAGGAGAGGGAGCCAACCTCACAGTGGGAACAAAGAGCTGACTAAACAAACAGACAGAAACAAAAACAAAGCTTAGCAGGGCAAGACAAAGGCCCTGTTTACACGGACACTGTGTGGGGGAAACTGATGTTTTGGGTACAGTATGTTAATTAGGTGAAAAGTTTTGCGTTGACACTGTCGAATTCTGTGGATACGACTCTCTCCCCCTCCACCCCCCGTCCTCATGATTTCACTGTAGTTACCATGCTGGGCCATTAGATGGCGCTGTGATTTTTGGAACCTTCACTACTGCGCATGCGTGCAGCCTGAGGTAAACAGCAGCCGAGAGCCTGCCTCGTCTGTTTTCCTCTCTGGCTAAAATCAGCTAACTACAAGTTGTTGTCAACAAGTTAACAACAAGTTAAAGCTGGAATTTGGATAAGAGTCAACAGATTTGAGTCAGTGGGACCCGCTTCATCTAACAAGCTGCACACCAGACGCTGAGACTGTGGACCAGAACCGCTGAGTGGACTGTGGACCAGAACCGGACTTTACTCCGTGATAAACAGCTGACTTACAGCAGGTAAATCAACGTTCTTAATATAATGTTTGCTTGTGTTTACTTTGATCACACAACAACTGAGTTTTTATTTATTTATTTATTTCTGCCAGGTGGAGAAGCTGTCGTTGACAGGCTGATGGTTCGGCGGTTCTGATGGGTCCAGATGAACACACAGCAAGAGTCCAGTTCATTAACGTAGTTACAGTTCGGTTCACGTGTTTTAATAGTGTGTTCAGTTTAATTCTCAGTGTTTGTGTTTAAACTTTGTGGTGCTGAATAAATAAATAAATAAAAAATAAACCTGGTGTCTTCATTTTCACATCACGTTACGCACTGTTTAAAAAATGTAACGAGTCCAGATAGATACTGTAGTTCAGATAAATTTAAACATCTCCCACGCCAACATAAATACTGTTTATTATTGTTAAACTGTTATATTTTGCAGCGTGACACGTGAAATGTCAGACTGTCCGCGCGTGCGGGCTGCGCGCATGTGTTCAAACAAAAGCTCCACGGGAGATGTTTACATTATCAGCGGGGGGTCAGCGAAAAACTTCCACCTTGAGAGCAGGGTCAGAAAAGTATCGGAGTCATCGAGGGGGGCCAGCAGCGTCGTGTAGGCGATAAGCAAAGTCGCAAAGAGAAAGTAGCGGTTACACTCAAAATACGCGCCGTGTAAACTGGCCCAAAGACACCAGACAACTGAGAGGAGACAAATAACTAAATTAAACT
>JBBPBX010019338.1:20008-44547 GCA_038048925.1 Garcialebias charrua
TTTTTTATTATTATTTTTTTGAATGTACAGAGGGCCAGACTTAGCTTTTTTAGATTTTTCTACCTGGATTATTGAGCATGCATCAGGGTATATTCAGAGCTGTAACTGTATTTAATTGTTGGACTTATTCTTATTCAAGATGGCCATCACAACTGAGTAGATTGCAAAAACACAAGATTTGCTAGTCTTTTTGGACATTTCTACTTGATTTTATGTTTTATTATTAGTATTATTATTATTACATTATTTTTATTGAAAAAATATTGTTCTTGTTCTTCTTGTCCTTGTCCTTGTCCTTCTTGTTCTTCTTGTTCTTGTAGTTTTTGTTCTTGTCCTTCTTGTCCTTGTCCTTCTTGTCCTTGTTCTCATCGTTCTTGTCCTTCTTGTTCTTGTCCTTCTTGGAATCTGGACCTGGTCAGGCTGCCTGCCTTACATGATGGCTTGGTTCATGTCTCGAGAAACCAGACTTTTGGCTAAATTGGATTACATCTCGGGGATTTTCTCAGGCATGCTCCATTTGATTGGTCATTTTAATTTGGACATTTTGGAAGCGAGGGGACCGACACAGACTGAAGGTAGATGTCATTACAGTTCTGCCTGTTCCCAAAACAATTGTGTTTATCTGAAATTCGGCTCACTGACTAGCCTTGACAGGCCATCTTATCTCAACATACCTGCTGAAGTTTTGTAAACTTGACGCTCTCACCCCTCCCAACCCTTCTGCTGAGGAATTCCATGGACTTTTCAGAGGAGCCCAGCTGAATAAACATTCTGTCATCATTTCAGGACTCGCTCTGACCGTCCTCAGCCCCCCCCCCATGAGTGTGCACAGATCTCCATGAACTGAGTGATTCTATCTGAACTCTGCATGGGCTGGCATGCAACCGCCTTTGAGTCCCCCGCCCTCTGCGTAATGTCGGCGTCATTATGTGCTTGTGTGCGAGATTTTTTTCATTACCACATTTTTGACATTTAGAGGTCAAAAATGTCTGGAATTTTTTTTGTCTCCAAACTTTTTTTCACCACTTTTATTGTCTGTCCAACAGATCTCACTTTTAAATGAGTCTTCGAGGTTCAATGTGACTTATCTGTTTAAATAAAGGTTGAATGAAAAATACTGGATTTAATTTAAGAAAGAGCTGTCCAAAAAAAGCCTTCTGTCTCCTTTGAAATGACATACCAGTTGTAATATACTCGAGTTATTATTATTATTTTTTTTGTACATTTTCCATGTTAAGATCCAGTACCAGGAACAAAAAAGCTGAAAGAAAATACACTCTTGCCCTCTGTCCATCTCTGCACATTGCACCTCCAACACCGACTCATTCATTGTGTTTGTACTGCACATATAAAAACTGAAACTAAGAAGACGGGGGTGGGGGTGGGTGGACGCAAGCTATTTGCCTGGAACACTAAACTTATCTCCTAATAAATTAACATATTCATTAGTTTGTTCATCTCTGTTGTCTTTTTTTTCATTCTGGATTTGATTTGTGTAAAACTATGGATTCTGGCTTTCTCAATATAATGCTATTTGTCACTAAGGATCACCCCAATTACACATCAGCACAGGCTGACATATTTGTTACTGATTGGCCCAGAGGGGTCTGCATCACCGTCCAGAAGATGTGTGGGGACGGGGCACTGTTGCCTCGTTTTACTGTAACAATCAGTGAGTCAGAGAGGATGGAGAGCGTCACCTAAATGCCTCACATGTTCGAGTAAATACTTGTCTCCCCTGCTACGCAAACATAAAGTGACCTGCAGATCACTGGGGATTACGAGCATGACACGTTTACTTCCACCCATGATCCTAATGTGCTTAATATTCATGTTTCAGACAGAGGAGACAAATCCAGCTGATTTATTTGATCATCTCACTTGTGTGCACTTCACTTCCCTTTTCCAAAAAGATTCAGGTTGCAAGGAAAGGAGGGAACGGCTCCAGGCGTTCCTCACCACCCTACATCAGACACACACACATGCACAAGACAAGCATAGTGTGCTCATGAACAAATGTAAAATAAAATAAGAATAAAAACCATGCAATAAAAAGGCACCTAAACAGGAATACACAAAAGACAAAGTTTAAGTTGTTTGAAAATGTGTTACAAGAAAAACAATATGCAAGACTGATGCAAATCTATCAATCCATTGTAAATGCAGAAAGAACAGCAAAGCATTAAATCTATCCCAGATGTACTTCGTCCCTATAAAGATCAATCTTTTGACAGATTCCATAGAACCTCTGAACCCTCAGGTTTGCTGGCGATAAGATGGTTTCTGGGGCCTGCCCTCTCCCCCATCAACTCCTCTGAGGCACAAAGGAGAAACCATCTTATCACCATGGAACAAACTACATTTAATTTCCAAAGATGGATGCATCTTCTTCTTTCTCTCATAGGCAGAGTCAATACTATTAAAATGAATATATTGCCCAAATATCTGTTTCAATGTTTTCCAATAAATATTTTAAAAAGTTTTCAAATAATATGCTGATGAAGTTTGTGTTTTGTTTTCAAATAACTCAATAAAACTATGAATTCCTTTACATGGCAAAAGAAAAACCCTAGGCTCAAGCTAACCTCACTGCAAGCTCCATATTCAAGGAGAGGACTCAACATTCCAGATTTTAGGAATTACTATCTCGCATCCCAATACTGATCAATCTTGATCTGGCTACATGCAGGAAACAGTGAGGCCTGATGGGTATCAATAGAACAACACGAGATGAACCATGTGTCCTTAAAGGATGTTCCATTTATAGGTGACAGAAAATGTCCGGCAGCACTGACAGACAACACAATAATATTGAACACATTTTCTGCCTGTTAAGAATCTCACTCACTTCTAGATATAACTATTACCTTTCTCAGAAGAACACCTTTGTGGGGCAACCCTAATCTTTCACACCTAATGTGGTGCTATGGCTCTGCAGACATTGCACATTGCTGTCTTGCTGTGCTTAGAATAAAATACTTCCACACATCTGATGTTATGATGAAAAGTTGGCTAGCTGTTAGCTACAGTGCTACTTACTGCACGTTGTAGCTGGCTGCAAACTATGAAATGGATTTCCTGAATGTGAGTTGGGTCTTATTACTCTGGGTTCACGAGACACGCCACCGTTCAGGAAATGTATTCCATAGTTTGAAGCCAACGTGCATCATGGATCGGAACTACCGGCAGGTTGGATCGGAAAAATCCGATATGTAAATTATGCTGGTGTCGGAGGCCAATACCAGATCGGATCCATCCCTAGTAGAAAGTACAGATACTTAATGTAAAATGTAGTGGAGTAAAAGTCGAAAGTACCCACATTTAACTCTACTTAAGTAAAGAACAGATAAATGAAAAATGAACTTACGTACAGTAGCAAAGTACAATTAGTTACATCCCACCACTGAATAAAACAACAGGATATTCAAATTACTAGAAAAAAACTACTTTGCACAGAGAAAAAAACGTGAACGTGTAAAGCCTCAGACAAACATATCCTTTCAGAAATATTACCAAGTGTACATTAAGCACAGTAAAACGCAGCTCACACAAACTCGAACCCAACACAAGAGCACAGAGTGCAGGCCACCTGATGTTTGTCTTTCATCCACAGAGCTGCTCAGCATCTCACCTTATAGCCAGCAGTGCTCAGTTCAACCCCAACCCTGCCTTTAAGGTACAAACTGAATGTGTGTGGGCTTTCTTTGTCTGTGTGCAAGCATATGGGTGTGTTTTTCCATACTTGTGCATGGATATACTGTAGGTACACTTGCAAGAGGTCAAACCTCAGAGGCCAGGCTCGCCTTTCTACGCCGACCGTGTGTGTACTTTCATGTGTGTTAGCTCGGCCTCAGTGACCCTACTTGCACACGCTGAAACAGGTAGTGGGGGCGTCATACATTATTCATGTAAGGAATTGAATCGGGGAAGTCGGTCTTGAGTCGTACAAGTAGGACTGGATGTGGGCAGGATGGTAAATGTCTACTTTCATTTCCTGGAAGTGCCGCTTGGGGAGAATGTGAGATACTGTACTTGAAGAGTGCTCACAGTGTGAGTTTAAAACTGTAAGTGCATCTTAAAGGGAATCCTCCAGTGTGCTTTGAAGTTCTACAGAGATATGCGGCTACAAACACTGGTGTACCACCATACAGAAATATAAACATTAGGTACACTGGAACTGATGCGTGTCGTGTTTATCCGGATATTTATCTGCTTTAACTTGTTCCTTGTTCTACATCAAGCACAACTGTGTTAAACAATATTTCATTTATCTCTTTGCTTTACTCATATTTCCAATAAAATGGTAAAGATAGGTCTTGCATGATGTTTGTATTTGCAAAGATCTGAAGTCTGATGTTAAAAAGACAAAGAACAAAAAAATAAATTGGCTCTTTATTCTGAAGTGATTGAAACAGTTGAAAATGTATGTAAAAAAAAAATATTGATTTAAATGTACATTTTTCCCAATACTTACAATCAGTCTTTTTGGGAATTTTTAGCTTTTCTTCATATTTCTCAGTGTAAATGCAATAAAACCATGAAATAGTTTAATAAAATATCCTTCAAAATAATTGCCAATTGTTGGTTTTTCTTGCTAGCCACTTTTCGTTTTATGTTCACGTTGCATAACTTTTTATTGAATGCAATATATTTATTTGTAGGGATGGGGCAGATCCGATCCAGTATCGGTATTGGGCTCCGATATCAGCATAATTTACGTATCAGGTTTTTCGATCCAACCTGCAGAGATTTCCGATCCATGATGCATGTCTGTCTCCAAGTAAAATGTCTCCGCATGTGATTCCCTGCCAGCTGCTCTGCACGTTGGCTTCAAACTCTGGAATGGATTTCCTGAATGGAGGTGTGTCTCACCAGAGTAATAAGACCCGCCTCACATTCAGGAAATCCATTTGCAGCCAGCTACAACTTGCAGTAGCACTGTGGCTAACGGCTAACCAACTTTTCATCAAAACATATCCGCTGTGTGGAAGTATTTTACACTAAACACCGCAAGACAGCAACGTGCAATGTCTGCAGAGCCATAGCACCACATTAAACTGCAGTCAAATTAGTTTTACATTGGACATTTGAGCTCCAGGGCTTCAGCGGTGTGTTATTTTCATTCAGTTTGGAGAAGGCAGTCTGATTTTGGTCAGCCGTGCTCAGTCTGACCTGCTCATTTTGCCCGTCTCAGAGGAGGGACCGGAGCGTCAATGTAACATCTGTGTAAGCCTGTTTTGACTCTGCCCCCTTGCAAGAAAAAGTGGGTTGAAAAATCATCTGGTGTTCTCAGAGTGGCTTATTTGAGAAAAGAGATGGTGGAAGGATATATATTTTATCCAACACCCATGTGTAGGTGCTAGTTATAAGACAGAGTTTGTTGCAGCTCCTTTGACTGATGAAATCTTTTGGACGAAAAACAATATGTTTCAACACAAAGAAACCGTCCAGAGGACAGGACTTAAATTTGCTGAAGCATCCATTTAAAAGTCATTGTTGTTTTTAGCACAATTTTATAATTTTAGCTCACCAGTTGGTTGCACTTTGTGATTCTATTTCTGGTTTTATCTTTTTCTTTTTGTGCTCTGAACAAAATAAACTATTTTTAATGTATTATTTGTTTGAACAAAACAACTAAAAATTAAAGTAATATGCATCAAAGGAATTTCATTTCATTCAAGTTTATTTAATCAAGGACAGCACAAAAAAACAACGTTACATGTTAAAAACGAAGCAACCGTTGTCTTGTACAGTACAAAGGTTTTCTAGCCACAGGCTAATTTGCAAACCCAGTCCTTGGGGTTGGAATTTTATATAAAAACAGCTAACATAAAATGAAAATTTAATTAAGATTAATAAATGCAATGTCACTTTGTGTAGTAAAGCTTTAAACAAATGATCTTTTGTAATCTGTTGGAAATGTGTTGAAGATGACAGTCAGCTACTACCACTGACAACTTTAGCTAAATATCCGTGAAAGTGGCCAGGTCATTTTTGTGTTTTGTAAGACTGATTGGCTAAGATGGCTGCATTAAATCAGGTTGACTCAAACATTTAAATAAAAAAGTACAAGTAATGAGTACTTTCCAAGGGTTTCGCTAAAATCTGTGCACCTATCAATGACATGATTTTAGAATCTCTTAACCCATTTTTGAAATTCCATTTTACCAAATCCAAAACAAACAAAAAATAGGAAACCACAAACATTAGTATCATTAATATTATTAAAATTGTTGTAAGAAATTATCAGAATTATTAATTATTAATTATTATTGACTACTGTTGTTTAATTTGATTGTTGGAGATAAGGGGCAGATATAATAAGATTTATTCTTCTTTCTGCCACCTTCTTTCTGCCACCTTTCATTTTTTTACATTTTGTACACTATCATTATGAGATTGCCTTGTATTGTTTCTTTTGTAAAAAAAAAGAACAAATTTAATAAACATAAACAAACAAACATAAACATTAAGGGATGGGATTTTTTTCTTACCTGCATTCAAGGTTTGTGTTTACAGGTACATTTAAAATAGTTTTGGACCAATTAATGTTCAATAAAAGCAGTTTGAAATGTTAACATCAGAGCGTATTTTAGACTGAAAATAAGTTTTTACTCTTTTTTTAACTGGCTTCAGCAAAGGTTGAACTTTACCAATGAGCTCTGGTGATTTCTGTTCTTTGATCTGATTGGCTGAGGTTTGGTAAAGATAGATGGGTTTGAACAAAGGGTTCATCTAATCACCTGCCAAGCATTTGTAGAAAGTGCCAATCCTTTTCTGAGCACCTTCCAACAGGACTTCCCAGATGAATATATGTAACAAATCATTTAGCGCATCCAGATCCAAATGATATTCAAATACTTCAATCAATTTGACTAAACTGACCTTCATCAGGTGAGATTTATTTAGGTGAAAATTACATTTATTAAAGGTGTGTGGTATAAACTAAAGGCTTTGTTACATCTCAACTAATAAATATGCTGAAGTTAGATGGTTTACAATAAACATAAAAGAGCTTATTGTACTCAAGGTAACATCCAACCCTAACAAGATGGCATTATTAATCTTAAAAAATGCCACATTTTGGTCAGTTAACACCTGGATTAAAAACAGATCATTTTAGGGTTTTTGTAGACCAATTCAAAACAGTGGTGAGACCAGCTATATTGTATGGGCTGGAGACAGTGGCATTAACAAAAAGACAGGAAAAATAACTGGAGGTGGCAGAAATGAAGATGCTGAGGTTCTCCTCAGGAGTGACAAGGATGGATAAGATCAGGAATGAGATCATCAGAGGTACAGCACATGTTGAACAACTGGGAGATAAAGTTAGGGAGGCCAGACTGAGATGGTTTGGACATGTCCAGAGGAGGGACAGTGGGTATATTGGTAGAAGGATGTTAGAAATGCAGCTGCCAGGAAAAGACAAAGAGGGAGGCCAAAGAGGAGATATATGGATGCAGTTAGAGAGGACATGGAGGTAGTTGGAGTGAGGACAGAGGATGCAGAGGACAGAGTGAGGTGGAGGAGGATGACTCGCTGTGGCGACCCCTGAAAAGGGAAAAGCCAAAAGAAGTACAATAGAAGAAGTAGACCAATTCTGATGCCCATCTTTAGAAATCAGAGGTTGATGTTCAATTTTTAAATATAATGTACATCTGCATATATCAGTTCAATATTTAAAGCAGTGGTTCCCAACCCTGATCCCCGAGGAACACCATCCTGCATGTTTTACATGTGTCCCTGCTCCAACACACCTGATTCAGTGATATAATTATTAATTATAGTACTTCATCAAGTTCTGCAGAATCCTGTTAATCACTCATTTTCAAATCAGGTGTGCCAAAGCAGGGAAAAAACTTAGACATGCAGGATGGTATTCCTCAAGGACCACGGTTGGGAACCACTGATTTAACGTACAACCAAGATTAAACTTTTTTTTTAAACTAAACCACATCAGCGAACAAAAGAACTACCGGTAGCTATAATGCAGTCAGTTTTACAGATATTAAAGGAGACCACATATAGGTCTTTAAAAATTTTATGTTATGTCTGTGTGCTATCTTGACAATATTAATTCATTTTAATACACAAAATAATTCTTAGATAATCAATTATACCCTTTTTAATTCTGCCATTTTTAACTTTCGTTTTGAACGACCGGTTTCTGATACAAGTTCTGAAGTCCACGCCCTTCAACGATCTGTTTACGCCCTCTGTAACAGCCAGTATCTGTAATGTGTTGTTGTTTTAAAATTAGCTCTTTTTTATTACTCATTTGACTTACTGTTAGTGCTAGCTTAAGATAACTTACCGAAACCCGTCTGAGCGCGCCGCAATTTGCTGCTCCTTTTAGCATGAGACCACCCGAATCCGAAGCTAATGTTAGCTTGTTCCTCTTCCGGTGTTCGCCAGCTCCGCTCGTTGCACGCGGAGATTTTGGGAGTTATCGCTGTTCCAGTCAAGACAACACAAAGTTCACCAAGTGTCTCCCGTAAATTAATCCGTAAGGAGAAGGTCCTCGCTGCTGCGAGGCTGCTGCGAGGCTGTACAGTTGAAGCTCCGCTCCATCGCGCCAGAAGAGGGTCCCGTCGCCGCCGGTCCCTACGCCGGGGGTCTGCTCGTTTAATTTTTACCGGATGCGCGTTGGGAGCGATCGCAAATACACTAAAAATTGAACTAAAACATAAAAATAACAATTATACTTTATTTATAAAGCCATTAAAAAAAACACAGCTGCAACAAAGTGCTGTACACATGAAATTAAGAACATATAAACAAAAGATGAGATGAAATCATGAAAAACAACAGTCATGTGTTTAATACAGAAGTGGGTTGAGCCTAACCAGGGGTTGCTAGGTGAGGGGCTGGACTCAGGTTGTGGTGGGTTGTGGCTGCGGTTGGCTGCGGTTTGTGACGTCACAAACCGTAGGAAGTGCAAAACGAACTGTATTTTATCAAAGATAAATAAATCTACTTAGAGTAAATAAACCACTGGGTGCATTTTTTTGGCCTTAGGACTGTTTTTTTATGAAGTATGAATACCCAAAGTTGAGTAAAAAAAAACATTAAAAAGTGAATTTTGAATATGTGGTCCCCTTTAACAAACCAATACAGTGTAATACAGATCAAACAATATCAGCGACAAATTGAAATATAAAAATACTTAAAGATTATAAAATGCAAAATAATAGAAATACATTTAGTAGAGTTAACGATAAGCTAGTCTAAAGAGATGTGTTTTCAGAGCAGTCTTGAACAGAGAAAGGGAGGTGGTGTTTCGGAGGTCTGGTGGTAGAGCGTTCCAGAGGTGAGGGGCAGAGCAGGTGAAGGCCCTGCTCCCCATGGTGGAGAGGTGGGCAGAGGGTACATATTGTAATGGTAGTAGGTGTCTCCTGTGGTGTCCCTCAGGGGTCAGTTCTGGGGCCCCTGCTGTTTTCCCTCTACATGCTGCCTTTAGGTCAAATTATCAATCAGTTCAACATTTCTTTTCACTGCTATGCCGACGACACACAGCTTTACATCAGGACTGGAACATCATCATCATCCCTATCTCCGTCTTCACTCACTGTTCTCTCTGCCTGCCTGGAGGAAATAAAGGCATGGATGAATCAGAATTTTCTTCAATTAAACTGCTCGAAGACTGAGGCCATATTGATTGGCACCCCTCACCAGATACAAACATCAACTTTAACAACAATCTCCTTCTCTGGTCAAGACATCCCCCTCTCCACCTCTGTTACAAATCTTGGAATAAAAATGGACTCTCATCTTACATTTGAAAATCACATTAAGCATCTGTTTAAAACCTGCTTCTTCCATCTTCGAAACATCTCCAGACTTCGCCCATCTCTGACTTTTCCTGATGCTGAGAAACTCGTCCATGCCTTTGTCTCCTCCAGGCTCGACTACTGCAACTCCCTGTTTATTGGTATCCCTGGCAAAAACCTTCAGAAACTTCAATACATTCAAAACAGTGCAGCAAGGATTCTGTTGAGAGTTCGTAAATTTGAACATATTACACCCATTCTCCATAACCTCCATTGGCTTCCTGTCACCTACAGAATTCAATACAAAACTGCTCTCATTACCCATCAATGCTTGCACGGCACTTCACCTGACTATCTAAAGGACATTCTTGCACCATATTCATCCACCCGGTCTCTACGATCACAGAACAGTAATTTCCTTTATATTCCTCGGACCAAATTGAGGACCATGGGAGACCGAGCATTCTGTGTGGCTGCCCCCCGCCTGTGGAACTCCCTCCCTGATGACCTGAGAGCTCCACAGTCACTGGTTGACTTTAAAAGCAGCATAAAGACCTTTCTTTTTAAGCAAGCCTATTCTGCCTCCACATGATTTTATCTTTGATCTTAGCTGATATCATTATTGATTTTACTTGATTTTATTGATTTTACTTGTTTTATTTTATTTATTTTTTAAGCAAGCCTAATCTGCATCCACATGATTTTATCTTGATCTTAGTCGATATTATTATTGATTTTATTTGATTTTATCACTTGTTTTATTTTGATCTTTGCTTTATTACAATTTGTAGCACTTTGAGATTTTTATTAATGAAAAGTGCATTATAAATGGAATTCATTATTATTATTATTATAGTATAATTTAAAGCAGTGGGAATGATAATTTTGCACCACAATTTTAGCTTAACTGAAAAGAAGAACATGAAATTGGCTGAAGTCAGTAAATCTACTAATATTTTCTTCCATAAGAGTTGTTGTTAAAACTCAGCCTTTTTACAGTGCTTCATTTATACTGTCAATATTATACTTTTGACCACAATTACCTTTGTCCATGAGAGGAAGACCTCGACCTCCAACGCCGCCTCTGAGAAAGGGACTGCCTGTCTTGTCCAGGGCTGACTGATCTGTTTAAAAAAATAAACATAAAAGAAGAACATTTCTACAACAGCTATTGTAAATGGTGGTATAATTTTAAGCAGTGGGAATGATAATTTTGCACCACAATTTTTAGCTTAACTGGGGGGAAAAATAAAAATGAACATGTGACATTTGCTGAAGTCAGCAAAAGTTGTTCAGACTAAGCAACGTGCTGCATTTATACTGTCAATATTATACTTTTGACCACAATGTACCTTTGTCCACAAGAGGAAGACCTCGACCTCCAACAAGAAAGGGACTGCCTGTCTTGTCCAGGGCTGACTGATCTGTTTAAAAAATAAACATAAAAGAAGAACATTTCTACAACAGCTATTGTAAATGGTGGTATAATTTTAAGCAGTGGGAATGATAATTTTGCACCACAATTTTTAGCTTAACTGGGGGGAATAATAAAAATGAATGTGTGACATTTGCTGAAGTCAGTAAAAGTTGTTCAGACTAAGCAACGTGCTGCATTTATACTGTCAATATTATACCACCACATCACCCCAGTTTTGCAGCAACTCCACTGGCTTCCAGTCACATTCAGAATTCAATTTAAAACCCTGTTATACACTTTCAAGGCTATTCATAGCCTCGCCCCTCCTTACCTGTCTGATCTCCTGCACATTACCACCCATTCACGCTCCCTTCGTTCTTCCTCTTCCATCCACCTCAACGTGCCTCTTGTCCGCCTCCGCACCATGGGACACAGAGCCTTTTCTCACTCTGCTCCCCAACTCTGGAACGCTCTTCCCCCAGACATCCGTAACATTGACTGCCTTCTGACCTTCAAATCAAAACTCAAAACTCATCTGTTCAAGTTAGCCTTCTCACTTTAATTTTTTTTTTTTTTTTATGTAGTTATTTTATATATTTTCTTTTTTGTGTGTTTTTTAATTGATTTTAATTTTTCTTTTTACCGGTATATAGTTATTTTATACTGTTTTTATTGTGTTTTTAATGCTGTAAAGTGTCCTTGAGTGCTTTGAAAGGCGCTACCAAATAAAATGCATTATTATTATTATTATTATTATTATACTTTTGATCACAATGTACCTTTGTCCACGAGAGGAAGACATCGACCTCCAACGCCGCCTCTGAGAAAGGGACTGCCTGTCTTGGCCAGGGCTGACTGATCTGTTTAAAGCATGCAACAGCACAAATTGGTACACATCGCATCGTGAGTTAGATGAATTGTTACATCTCTAATTTTGATCATATTTAAATTAAATACCTTTGATCATTAGAAAGAGACTCAGAGGGACTCCTGCTACCATTGCATCCCAAGATTTGAGATTGAGTGCTTGAGGGAGGGATGTCCATCGGGGTTCTTTCTGCATTTTAGAGGGTTTAAACAGTGTTAATATGTCAAAAATTTAAATTACTTTACACAAGGTTTCCAAGTACCCCAAGATGATAGTTGTGCAATATTTACCTGACTGTGCATTCATCCTTTTAGGAGGAGTTGGAAGAGCAAAGTCATCTATAATAAAACAGTCAACAGTAAAAAATAAATTAAAATAAAAGTGATTTTACATCTATAGTAAGTAATTAGCCTGTTACTGATATGGTGGTGATTGAAATACTACATAGATTTGTTCTTAAAAAAAGAAATAAAAGTTACATGGATTAGCTTATTATGTGCAGGATGTGGCTTATTTTTATTGTGAAATATGTAACAAAAAGTGTAAGTGACTTAGCTGTGCGTTTGCAGTAAGAACAATTGCATATCTCCAATGATTCTACAATTGTTAGCCCACCTTGTGTGACATGACCCACCACCAAGGTATAATATCTTCTTTTGATGTGGTATACCCCAAAATTAATCAGTGGTGAATTTTTTTTTAACATACCTTCACAAGGAAAAAACTTTCTAGACTTCTTGGTAGCTTTTTGACCTAAAATAAATAAAAAAATATACATCCCAGCTAACATTGAACGTTCAGACAATGTCCTCTGAACGTTGTCATCAACGTCCTCTGAACGTTTGCAGAAAACGTTCACTGAACGTCCAAATGAAACTCCATAAAACGTTCAGAGAACGTCCCCTGAATGTTCAGAAACTGTCCCCCGAACGTTCAGAGAACGTCCCCTGAATGTTCAGAAACTGTCCCCTGAACGTTCAGACAACGTCCTCTGAACGTTGTCATCAACGTCCTCTGAACGTTTGCAGAAAACGTTCACTGAACGTCCAAATGAAACTCCATAAAACGTTCAGAGAACGTCCCCTGAATGTTCAGAAACTGTCCCCCGAACGTTCAGACAACGTCCCCTGAATGTTCAGAAACTGTCCCCCGAACGTTCAGACAACGTCCCCTGAATGTTCAGAAACTGTCCCCCGAACGTTCAGACAACGTCCCCTGAATGTTCAGAAACTGTCCCCCGAACGTTCAGACAACGTCCCCTGAATGTTCAGAAACTGTCCCTTCAACGTTCAGACAACACAAACTTTTCAAGTTCCCAATCCACAGTTTTAAATTGAGATTTATTAGTGGAATCATGATGATATGTAGTTGTGCAAATAACTCTTGGCTATGAATTAATTCTACAGTACTAACATTAAAAATAACAGAGTCGAAAGTTATGATAAAAGAATCAGTTTATTACACATAAAGGCATCAGTATCATAATATAAAACAAATCCGTATATGAATAAAAAAAATGCATAACTGGCATCAGTTGTAACAAAATAGGTACAAAAATAGGTACAAAAAGAATCTGTACATGCTATGCATATGAAAAATATAATGCATCTACTTCAAAACTGCGTTGAGGCAAACAAAGCTAGGAACCACATTTGACCATCCATTGTGCAGCAGGAAACATGGTGGAAACCGTTGGTTTAAGGTTTACAAATCACTCCTTACATTTTTCCTTTATCCTCTTTAACATAAATTAAAGGATTAACAGAACAGCATAACACATAAAATGGAAAAGTCCACCTTTGGTACCTTTAAAAAAACAAAAGCTTTAGAATTACATTGGAGGGAGCTTATCAACTGGTGGCAAAACAAAATGTACCAGTACACAAACAAATCTAAAAGTACACAGCTCACATAGCTTTGGTCTGTACTTAACATTAATTTGTTTTTGTTTTTTATTAACATGCCTTCATTTTTCTTTTGGATTTATAGCTGCAACACTGGCAGTAACACGAGAAATATGAAAGCTATATAAAATTACAGTCCCACCACAAATATGTTTAAAAAGTGTGCTGGTCATAATATTTTAAATAAGTTGATTTATTTCAGTAATTCCATTCAAAAAGTGAAACTTTCATTAAACTGATTTCAAGTTTATTTCTTTTAATGCTGATAATTAAAACCAACAACTAATGACAACCCTAAATTTAGTACCTCAGAAAATTAGACTATTACTTGAGATTAATTAAAAAAATGTTTATAAATGTTGGCCAACTGAGAACTATGAACATGAAATGTACAATATGTACATCTTTGAATACTTAGTTGGGGGTCCTTTTGCAAGGACCATACCATGTTCATACTTTTCAGTTGGCCAACATCTATAAAAATCATTTTTTTTAATTTTTATCTCAAGTAATGTAATTTTCTGTTACCGGTAATGAATTTGGGCTTTTCATTAGTTGTCAGTTATAATCATCAACATTAAGAATTTTTTTAAATATATCAGTCTGTGTGAATGAATATAATATACAAGTTTTACTTTTTGAATGGAATTACTGAAATAAATAAACTTTTTCATATTCTAATTTTATGACCAGCACCTGTATTTGCATCTCTCCCCCCAAAAAATGTGTTCCTCAGTTCTGTGTGAGCCCGTGTCCTCCACTTCTTTGTGGCACATTTTAAATGTCCTGTGTGACCCTCCACCTCCACTTCTTGTGGTGCATTAAATGTCCAGTGTTTGTGGTGCATTAAATGTCCAGTGTGAAAGCCTCACCTCCACTTCTTTGTGGTGCATTAAATGTCCAGTGTCCACTTCTTTGTGGTGCATTAAATGTCCAGTGTGAAAGCCCCACCTCCACTTCTTTGTGACACGTTTTAATTGTCCAGTGTGAGCGCATGTCCTCTACCCTTTTTGCATGTTTTAAATGCTCTGCAGCATGAGTCCTTATAAAATCCTCTCTTGCCGCAGAATCCCCATTCATGATTCCATCTGCATTTGCAAAAAAACAAACAAAAACAAAAAAGAGTAATTAGTCATATGCAAAGGCAATCTGGAAAATGCACATTGCTGGGGTCTCCCCTATAACTGGATTAATAAATAATAAAAAAAACATCCATCCCAGCAAATGTTGATAGGTGGCTTGTTCACCGTCAGTAAGGAAGAACAATCTGTTGAGCGATCTGGTTAAGTTCAGAGTTATGTGAAATGTGAACATCCAATTCAGAGGGAAAATCATAAGAATGATTGGCATGATGGAATGAATACTGCCATGATCATCATCTGAAAAGGACCCATTTACAGGAATATCTACAGTTTCTGCATGGTTCATTGGTGCCATCATCATGAAGAGAGTCAGAACTTTCAAGTGATTCACTGTGTTCACTATGCATGGCAATGACTTCATGCTGAAATGCAGGAGAATTTTTAACAAAATCTTGAGAATCATCTTGGTCATCATCTAAACACTTAAATTACAGCTTGGCAGCAAGATGAGTTCGTCTCCAAAGAGTAGATTTAGGAACAGAATAAATGTTTTTTTTTGCCATTGTCAATGAGAGTTTTTTAGAAGCCTCAGTTTCAGTTCCTCCACATAGGACAAACAGGTTTAACAATGTCAATCAAAACAGTTTGTTCACATGCAAATGAGGAACATCAGCCTGACGGTCATTAGAGGCCTTGATGACTCACAGGGTGCTCATGCAATAACAGCATTGGGGGATGGGGGGAGGGACAACAGTTCAAGTCTCAAGTCTGTAGTAAAAAAGGTTAAAAAAGTAAAAATAATCTTTCCACTTGAACGTCTTCAAGTTTCTTCACCTTATCCAGCTGAGTGAACTCTTTCTATCTGTACGGTTCAAACCGTTCAGAAGCTTTGTGTTTGCTTTAAACACTCACCGGTCTCAGAGTTTATGTAGTTCTTGTCAGTTGATCTGTTGAGAGTCGCTGCGTAAGTGACCTCCACAACCTGGACGTGTTCGTTTCTCTCTTCCTGTTCGGCGACCACGAGCACTGGAAGAGGGATTCAGGCACCGTCATAGGACTCCTAAACCCAAACCCGATGAAACAGAGAGACGGGAATGACGGGGTGAGCTGCGTTCTGTTTTAAAGTTCCAGCAGAACCACAGTCTGACGGTTACAGAACATCTAGAACTGATGCTGAGGAAACAGCTGCTCACTGGAGAAAGTTTTAGCTTTAGAAGCAAAACTCAAATATTTTTGAGGCTAGCTAACTCTGAAATTAAGTAAAACATCTGAAGTTGCAGTTCAAAAGCCTTAAACCTGTCTTGGTGTAACTTGGAAGCAGCTTATAAATTATAATTAATTCAGAATAATTTAATGAGCAAACACAAACCTTCATTATTCAACTGGGGTTAGGAGCATAAGGCCTCAAGCCCTTACCTTTCTTGTTGGTATCTGCTGACCAGGGATTTGGATTTGGTTCAAGCATCAAGATCCAGCTGCAGGGCGGTGCTCCTCTGTTTTGAACCAAACAAAGTAAAATGGTGGCAATGATGGGAAACCTTCACCACAAGGCATCCTGGGAGAAATCAAAGGGCCAATGAAAGGGCCTCCAACCAACAGTGGGGGTTGTGATTGCCCACCCTCAACTGTCACAGTGTTCAATCAAACCACCAGAACAACAAGGTTTTGCTTCTGGGGGGATAAACAGGAGTTAATGGAAGCCATTTTCTGGCACCAGAGAAGTACTCTAGCTGGTTCCAGAGTTTAACTGAGAGAAGTACTGTGGGAGAATAGAGGGCCCTAAACCCTCTCTTAAACATCTAACTAACAGAAGTGTACAGTTTTTTACAACAACGCAGAAATAGAGATTTGGTGATAAATAATAACAACCATTATGTTTGTATACTCTTTAAATTAAATCACACCAAACATGTTTTTTCACATTGAATGTCTAGAGTGAACGTTCAGACAACATTCAGACAACATTAGAAGTGCACTTCAAAACAAAAATAGAGATTTGGTGATAATAATTAATGACCATTAAAGTTTTAAAGATTAAAAAAACTAATTAAATAAAAATTTGCCACTGGTTTTCTTTTTTCTCACAGTAAGCAAACATTCAGAAAACGTCAGTGCACTTCATATCAAGACAAAAATAAAGATTTGGTGACAATAACCATAGCTTTTAAATATAAAAAAAAACTGATTAAATGATCACAGCAAACATTTGTTTTTCACAGCAATTGATAGTTTACAGTGAAATCAGAAGGGCAAACTTTTTATAACAAGACAAAAATAGAGATCTGGTGACAATAACAACCATGTAATTATGGTTATAGATAAAGAACCCATATGAGTGGGGGTCTCGTACGTGGGCCCATTGCTCTATTGAAGATATAAAGACTGATTAAAGAAGTCACAGTAAACATGATTGTCATGTCAAGTGAATGTTCATAGTGAACGTTCAGACAATGTTCAGACAATGTCAGAAGTGCACACCTTTTGTAACAAAACAAAAATAGAGATTTGGTCATAAATAATAACAACCATTAAAGTGTCAAAGATGTAAGAAATAAGTGAATGAAATTACACCAATTTTTTTTTCTTACAGTGAGTGAACGTTCAGCGTTAACGTTCAGGAAACGTTCAGACAACGTTCAGATAATGTTCAAACAATGTTCAGACAATGTTCAGACAATGTTCAGACAATGTTCAGACAATGTTCAGACAATGTTCAGGCAATGTTCAGGCAATGTTCAGACAATGTTCAGCAATGTTACAATGTTCAGACAATGTTCAGACAATGTTCAGGCAATGTTCAGACAATGTTCAGACAATGTTCAGACAATGTTCAGACAATGTTCAGGCAATGTTCAGACAATGTTCAGACAATGTTCAGGCAATGTTCAGACAATGTCAGAAGTGCACACTTTTTGTAACAAAACAAAAATAGAGATTTGGTCATAAATAATAACAACCATTAAAGTTTCAAAGGTGTAAGAACTAATTGAATGAAATTACACCAATTTTTTTTTCTTACAGTGAGTTACCGTTCAGCGTTAACGTTCAGGGTTAACGTTGAGGCAACGTTCAGACAACGTTGGGTCCTGAACATTCGACATTCGACCTTTAGACGACGTTCACTGAACGTCATCTGAACATTTGCTTGCTAGCTGGGATGCTGTAAGACAGTAGTCATATTTTGAACAAACTATACCTGTGAAGGACATTTTGTGACCGATTGTCAGATGCAGTTTTGTATTTCATACTTTTTGATCATTGCAACCATAACGTTAAAACAGAATTGGTGTGTCTTATCATACGAGACCTTTCCGTGTGCATAACAAAGTTGGTTACGTTCTAATGTCTGATGCAAACGGTACCACCTTCAGGGATGCGACCACGAAGTCAGGTTGATTCATCATTATTGCAGAAGAGGTTTTCTGGGAGTTCTTGAGTTTGCAGCTCTGAGAGAGCCTGGGACAGCTTAGGCTCGGTTTTGTCTTGCTTTTCCGATAAGGCCAAGGTTTTTTACTCTGAGGCCTGATGCTGCCTGGCTTTGGCTCACTGTTTGGCTTTGCAGTTCCACAAATTAATGCAACAATAAACGGCTCTAACTTTTTCACACTGCAGAGAATGGGCAAAATTTGTACATTTGATGATTTAAATAATGGTACACCATCTACATTGAAATTTAGCTGTATCTCATTTTCTGTTGAAAAAAAATTGGGATACTGTGAGCACATTTTCAGAAGTCCCGTCCCCACACCAAAGTAGAGGAACTGGCCACCACATAGATATGTGACGTCTATTTCACTGGGATTTCCTAACAGGGTTCTGGCATCTTTTGGTAGCCGGTGTCCGTAGCACCAATAGCAGCTCATCTACTGATGTGCGTGTCACCTTATTCTTTACAGCCCATTTAACCAAATTACTTCTCAGATCACTTGGTTCCTCCTCGGACAAAGTTCAAATTTCAACATCACTTTCACTATCACTGTTTGGCAGGAGGCAATCATCTTGATAGTCATCTTCTCCTGTATCAGGTTGGTTGTGTATCTGTATGTCTATTGGGCTATCAGCAAAAGAAAGTTCTGGGTTCTCATTTGAGGGACCTGGATTCTCTTCTGATGGGTCTGGATTCTCTTCTGAGTCACTAGACTCCACCAATGCACGTAAATGTGCATTTAGTCGTCTCCATTTTTTGTGATACATCTGGGAGTGAAATAAAAACCAACAATATTTCTAAGCCTAAATGTTTTATAAATAGAAACATTAAATTTTAAAATAAGTGGAAAGAGTCTATCATTTTTAAACATATTTCAAATTAACCTGTGTCTAATTTTTTCAAAAATGTAAAAAAAAAAATTTTTTTTACAGGGTTATAGTACTTTCAGATCAAAATGGATGGCTGGGTTAGGTTTGGAGACAACTCACCACTGAAGGTGACTTGGATCGTGTTTTTCCAAATCTGTGGAAAAGAGCTAGGAGAGGAATGTGAAATCTCAACCTTATTTTAAAAGTTTGTGGATGGATAGTGTGTCAATATACCACATTCACCAACAGAGACATTGAACATTCTTGTTTAGACAAATACCCATGAAGCAGGTGTGAAATGTGCTGGGTGACTTTGGGGCCTCTGCAGCCACATTCTCCATCAGCAGTAGATTAATATTACCCCTCTGCTTAGTTCATGTAACATTAACATTTATCTTTGTGTGACCACAGCCAATGCTGACAGATATAAGAGGGGGAACAATGTTTTTTTGTTTGTTTTTTAAAGCACATGATTAAGAAAAAGTCATTGATCGATGGGCAGTATAGGGGATAATTAAGTTTTATTGTTTAATGTTAAACATATTTCTGAGACATTTTAGGCTTAGTGGCCTAACAAAGCAGACAAAAACATTAAACTCCAGCTCTTTTTTTTTCCAACCACCTCATTTAGCAGACCATCACAACAGCCCAGTGTTAGCGCGGGATAGCTAGCTAGCTAGCCCGCGCTAATACTGGACTGCTAGCCCACTAAATGTGTTTCTGCTCCGGTCCAACCTCCGCAGTAATACGCACCCATTAATCAAGCCGCCGTCGTACGGAGCCAGTGTAGCTAGCTAGCTAGCTCGGACGGTAGCTAGCTCGAACCGCTAGCTAGCTAGCTCGAAAATATCGGCTCGAAATATACAGCTCGAAAATATCGGCACAGCTAGTAAGCCGTTGGTAAATTCTGCTGTTGACTGTATGCCCCAAAATAATCGTTCAAAGTTTGTCACGGGTTTATTAACTAATGTGATTTACAAAACTTTACATACCGTTGTTGTAGCTGCCAGCCCGCGCAAAGCCTTCTTCTTCCGTTGATTTATTCTTCTTCTTCTTCTACTTGGTTTCTTTTTTGGTGGTTGGCAAACAACTGAAAGGTGCATACCGCCACCTACTGAGCATGAGTGTGCCCGCGAAAAGCCTCTGTGACCCACTTCACGCATGCGCACACCGTCCACCATACAAAAAAAGAAAAAAAGTTCAGAAAAGATGCCGGGAGAAAATAAAAAGGGTTGAAGAACTCAAACATTAGATTCATAGTTGAGGTTTCAATGTTGCATCATTATTCATGTGTCAACACTTTTCCAACGGTTAATTAATCAACATTGATTGGATGTTGGAACAAGGTTATTTTTCAACTAACATATTCCAGCAAAATCTTTTAGTCACGTTTGTGAAAAATAATGTTGATAATACATACAACTCAAAACTGGTTTATATTTCAAAGGTGAATCCATAGTGAGTTAACAACACCATTTCAACTGTTTGGTGTTCAACATTGTTTTGATGTTGAATGAATGTTTTTTCTTAAACTGACGTTATTTCAACCATATTTAAACGTTTAATGCCGGTCGAATGCCAGCTGGGAATGCTCACTTAACACAAGGTTATTCATCTGATATAATTGAATTAACACAAAGTAAAAGAATAAAAGAGTATCTTGTGATTTAATTTGTGTCTTGATTCAAATTAATAAAATAAAACAGTGTTAATGTGTTTCACTGAGAGATTCAGTGAAAAGGTGTTTCAATACAGTTCAGAGAGACAGAGGTGTATTACTACAGTCCTCCCATTTGGAAGTCATTGCCTGTCCATGGGGATGAGTTTCAACACGAAAGGATACCACCAAATGTCTCTGATCTTGAGGTAATCCAGCAAGTGGAAAAAGCAAAAAATATATTATCCCATATTGTTTGTTGGTGATTCCATACTGTTTGTAGGTAGAGGTAATCCCATTGCGGCAAAACTTTTAATCCTTTGGAAAACTGAGTCTGTAATCCCTTGGAAAACTGAAAGTTATGCACCATAACTCATGTTCCCTGAAGGAAGGGAACGAGGTGCAACATACTTGCTATGGGAATTGCGCCCCCACGCGATTACCTGAAATAATACATTCACGTCTTTTACGGCAGGGGGCGTCACCCCACGCCAGAGGTACCACCCTTTAGGTACTTCGGCGACTGACGCCCCTCCATCTTCCTCAGAAATTGTACTTCACCGTGCTTTCAGCATTGAAAAGGGCCAGCTATGTTGCACCTCATTCCCTTCCTTCAGGGAACATGAGTTATGGTGCATAACTTTCAGTTCCCTTTCAGTTCGGTCTCTCGGTGCAACATACTTGCTATGGGAACGTAATTCATTCACGCCCTTGAAATGCTCAGTAAAATGCCTGTTAGTGTGAACGTCTGCCCTTGACCAGAAGGCATCTCAAAACTACTTTCTATTGTGTATTAGAAAGAACAGCCTGAGTGACATCACACGTAGTAACTTCCAAACTGTAGTACTTTGCAAAAGTGTTTGAAGAGCTCCAGTTCGCAGTAGCGCAAATGTCTGCAACTGACACGCCCTTGAACAATGACCATGAAGTGGCCACGTCCCTGGTTGAGTGAGCATGGACTCCAGGGGGCACTTGTTGACCCTTGCTACCACACGCCCTCTTAATGGCCTCCGTCACCCAATGTGAGAGGCGCTGTCTTGATAGGGCCTTTCCTGTAGCAGGTGCGGCAAAGTAGACGAACAGTTGGGTTGTTTTCCTCCATTCGGCTGTTCTTTGCATGTAGGTGCGTAAAGCCCTCACCGGGCAGAGAGCCTGTAGCCTTTCCTGTTCCTGAGTGATGACAGGAGCAGGTGGAAAGGAGGAGAGATCAAAGTCCAGACTCCTATGGTTCGAGGTCTGGACCTTGGGGGTATATGCGGGATTAGGCCTTAGTGTGACCTTTGACCCGTCAGGGAAGAATCTGGTACACATTGGGTGTACAGACAATGCATGGAGGTCACCCACGCGTTTCGCTAAGCACAGAGCCAGGAGAAGAGCAGTTTTATAAGATAGAAGATCTATCTTAATCTAGCTGAGAGGCTCGAATGGTGGGTCACAAAGAGCCTTCAAGACCAGACTAAGATCCCAATCAGGGGTCAAGGTCCTGCTGGGCGGCCTGGTTTGAAGCACACCTTTCATATATCTCATTATGATTAGATGTGCTCCAGGAGTCCTGTGTCCCCAGCCCTCGTGACAGGCAGAGATAGCTGCAAGGAACACTTTAATCGTTGAATAAGAATTACCCTTTTCCAGTAGATCCTGAAGGAAAGTTAAAAGTTGAGCCAGGTCACAAGCATAAGAAATGATATTTATTTCTGAGCACCAGGCTTAAAAGATGCGCCACTTTTGTGCGTATAGGGACTGTGTTTACCCGACATGGGCATTTTGTATAGTTGTCACCACGTTCTCAGGCAACACCGACGCCATCAGTCTGTCTTTTTCAGCTAACAGGCTGGAATTAATTCCAGGTCCTGGCCTTAACAGCTGGGCTGTGACTTCCTATGTGAGACTTTGAGAGTCCACCAGGTTGGGGAGCGGGTCTCCACGTTGATGTGTTAACATACTTCCCTGATCAAATCTCCTCGAAGGAAGATGGAGTCTATTAATTTTATTAGAATGAGTTGGGACAGGAAAGCTACTGTTTCCCTCCACAACAGGATTTTCTCTTGGGTTGAGGGACTGCTGTTTCTGTAAACGAGCATACCTCCTGATTCCAATTGTTGTCCCCTCAGGTGGGATATTGTGTGGGGACAAGTTTGATGCAGCTTTGTGAGGAAAATCACGTGCTGCATTTCCACTGCTCAAGCCTTGTGTGTCCTTCATGAATAATAAAGGAGCAGCAACAATGTGTGAACGTGGGGTGATCCTTTGTGGCCGGCAGACTCAAGATAATTTGTTGACAAGGAGCCCAGCTTCCCTTCAAAAACAGTAGGAAAGATCTGGTTCAACTCTGATCCTTTTACACGTACAGTTGCGTGATCACAGCCGCTTCTCAGAGGGTGTGAAAAATGTGTCTGCTTTGGGGCGTCCGACGTGCTCTGCTATGGTACGAACGTGTCACGTGGTCGTCTGGCTGGTGTATTAGCCGGCCCCTTGCTCTTACTGGGGCGGGGGCTAGGACACGTGCCCTTTCCCACCTGCCTTAGCGAGAGGTGTAGGGTCTGTTCGCAGACGTCTCTGGGTCTGTCTTCTGGAGACAGGTTCAAATGCACCCTGCTGGGGCTTATTGAATAGGCTGGCACCCCATGAGCCATGAAGGAGAGGGATGTGGCCTCCCACTTTATGACGGCCGACAGGCCAGAGGCCCGTCCTGTTGACATTATTTGTGTTGGTGTGTTGTTGGGTTTTTTTTTTTCAATAAAACAGGGATGTGCTGTTTTATGAGTTTTTTTGTGCTCATGTACAATGACATACATGATTGATGTCACTCACAGCAGGGAAAACATGGTTTGTGCATGCAACATATTTATCAGCCATTTGTACTTTGTTACAAATAAAGTCTGAACAAGGTGCGAACACTCCTGTTACCACGTGGGCAGGAGGTCATTTAAAATGTAAACGTGAACTTGGTTCATCAGGCACGTTTTTTACGAGTGTCCCGGTTCGCCGAGGAGGCCCTGTGCTTGCTCGCTTGGCGTGGGACAAACCTGTTTTTAGTCCATGCGAGCTCTGACCGAGGTTGGTTCGGCGGGGGTCTCTGCCGAGGCTCCTCCTCGTATGCTGTCCGCTTCTGCGGTGGTGCACGCGTCGTCGAGCGGTGACGCAGCTGTGCAGGTCTGCTTCCAACGGACTCTCTGGGGGGGGGGAACTCCGACGATGGATGCCCACCCTGAGAGCTTCAGCCTGCCTGCGCCTTTGGTCCAGCTTGGTTTGGATTCGCTCCAAAGTCTGGCCAAAAAGTCCCTCCGCTTCTATCGAGTGGTGGAGAAAAGGCACCTTTTGTCCCTCTGGTAAGTCCGTCAGCGTCATCCACAGGTGGCGGAGCACGATGACCACTTCCGCCATACCTTTGCCCTGAGCCATAGCAGCTGTGCCCATCATACGTTGTTGAAGCTCTCGACCTTGACTTCTCTAAATGGTTTTCAGAATCTGTTGGAATCCTGGCAAAAACCAATGCAGATTTGTTCCTGTCTTTGATTTTATACATATACCTTATAATGTTTTGA
>JBBPBX010019339.1:6738-19096 GCA_038048925.1 Garcialebias charrua
GATTTTTCTACTATTCATCAAATTGCTCAATATATATATATTATTATCATTTAAATATGTTAGTTTTTGCAAACAAAATGATAAATCACTTTAATTTTGCTTTAAAAGTGATTTTGAACTTCAAGCCGTGTTTAATCATGGGAAATCCGTTTACACCCGAACGCACCATCTGTGACGTAGTGTGCAGAGTTGAGTCAGAGCTCTGGGCTTGTCACGGTGTGCGCAGCTTGACATGAAGGTAAGTCTGATACAGCATCAGACCTAAATTAGATCCTGTTGTTTCTTGTTCTACCACCCAAACTATTTTCTGCTTCCCAAAATGAAGACAAATAGCTCAAATCTTCACATAGATTGCTAAATTAGTCGGGTTTTAAAATGTCCGCTATTAAAGAGACCAGAGCCCTCTGCCTCTCACTCTGGACACTACGTCACAGATGGTGCGTTCGGGTGTAAACGGATTTCCCATGATTAAACACGGCTTGAAGTTCAAAATCACTTTTAAAGCAAAATTAAAGTGATTTATCATTTTGTTTGCAAAAAAGAACATATTTAAATGATAAAATATATATATTTTGAGCAATTTGATGAATAGTAGAAAAATCATGTCAGTGGATCTTTAAGTTACCTCTAGATAGCTTCATTGCATCTCCCAATACTAATATAATTTTTCTTTTTTGGCTTCTCCCTTCTTCAGGGGTATCACCACAGCGAACTAAGTTGCATGAAGACTTGGCAATTATTTTTATGTCGGATGCCCTTACTGACACAACCACAGACCACCAAGCTACCACAGCCCTCTGTGTGGAGCAGAGAGCTGTGGTGTTGATGGACAGGATCTCAAGGCACATTTATAAGAATTTTTATTTATTTATTGAAACCTCAAAGATTAGTGTCTGTCTTTTGCAGATGGTGTGGTTCTGTTGACATCTTCAGGCCATAACCTTCATTGTGCATGAGAGTGGTTCACAGCCCAGTGTGAAGCGTTCAGGATAGGAGTTAGCTCCTCTAAGTCCAAGGCGATGTTTCTCAGACAGAAAAGGTGAAGGAACTGAAGTACGTACTTAAAAGTCTTGTTCACAGTGGGGTTGGTAAAATAGAGCAAAAGATGGATCAGTAATTAGGGTGTTTCTCTAGTTTGTAGTGCTGAAGAAGGAACTAATCTATAGGGCAAAGCTCTCAATTTACTTGTCCATCTATATTCAAACACTCACATATCAGGTATGGATTTTGACTTTAAAAAATGAGATTACTAATAATAGCGACTAAAATGAGCTTCCTCTGTCAAATGGTTGGAATCAGCCTTAGGGTCATCTATATTCAAACACTCACATATCAGGTATGGATTTTGACTTTAAAAAATGAGATTACTAATAATAGCGACTAAAATGAGCTTCCTCTGTCAAATGGTTGGAATCAGCCTTAGGGTGAGGAGACATCTGTAGGAAGGTTGACGTCGATTTGCTGTTCCTTTGCATCTACCGGTAAATTACCGGTGTGGTCCTCCTGGGTGCCTTCTTCTTTAGGTTTTTTGGGGGAATGTTTTACTCTGAAAAGACCCCCAGGGCAGACCAAGAACTTGCTGGAGGAATTTTGTTATTTCTCTTGCTCCCACAGACTCGCACCGGATTAGACTTGAAGCGGACGCCCACAGGGCATGTTCGTGCAAAGCTCAATTTTTACGTATGCGCACTCTGTGTCGCACAGTAAACTGCCCGGCGACGGACTGTTTTGCATGTGACACCATTGTATTAAATTCCCCTTCTTCATACATGGTCTGGTTTAATGGCCTTTGCTTTTTTTAATTTTTTGCCAAAAGGCAAGCGATCTCTTCTTCCTCGTCTTTTGACGCCATGACGGAAATTGTGAGAAATGAAGGAATTTGTCACAAGCAAATTAAAATCAGGTCCAGCATGGCTGATGGGGGAGGGTCTGGAGATTCCCTGGTGGGCCGGTCTGATGTGTGGACTGCAGGGCCAGTGCTCCCTGTTTAAAAAAATAATTTAATTTTTTAGAACTTTTTTATAAACACATATAAACACAGAACACTGCTGCGGCTTGCTGCCAATTCTTTTTTTGTTTAGTTTTTTACGACCTGACAATCAATCCAGTACCATACCATACCATTTTATTTATAGAGCACTTAAAACAGCAACAAGGCCAACCAAAGTGCTGTACAAACAAACACAACAGGCAACACATAGGCAACATACAAAATGAAGTAAAATAGTATGAAGTTTCCACCCTCTGCGGACAGTGCGCACAGTTTCTGCGCAGACTGAGGACTGTCTTGAGTCTGTGCAAGCCTTTAGGAATGTACTGGGATCCCCCAGGAAGAGCTGGAGAGTGTTGCTTGGGAGTTTGATGTATGGGTTTCTCTCCTAGACTGTTGCCTCTGGGACCCAATCATGGATAAGTGGCAGAAACAAGATGAGTAGATGGAACAAAGGACTAATGAGTAAAATATACATCTACAAAGAGTAAAATCCCTTTCAGAAGTAGATACATCTTCAGGTGTCACCTATTCCTTTACATAAACTAGATACAATTATCTCCTTTATCATTTGTAGCTTGCTACAATTATCCAAATACAACGTTGTATGTTTTGTGCTTGTTTCTGACTTTTTACATTAGAACAACATAACACTACTTATGGTTGTAAACTGTACAATAAATTATAGAAGGAAAAATGGATTTATGAATTTCCCTGCTAGGCATTCCTACACATTTCAGAAAAATAAATCCTGACTCTGCAAATGTGCTTCTGAATCATCTGTTTCTAAAAAGCCGGACAATTTTTTGCCTTTCCTTTTCATCCCAGAAGAAATTGGGACACCCCAAGGGCTGGAAGTGAGCGTGCAAAACATAAGGGTAAGGCTAAGTGGTAGAGACAAGAGGTGAAATGGGATTCACCTTAAGAGGAATCCTCTGTAATAAGCAGTCTCGGTTAAAGCTTTTATCATTCTGCTTGTTTAATGCAACATCACATGATGTACTACAAAATGAAGTATTCTCTGGCTTCCTATAATACCATTTATGGTATGGCAGTCCAATCTAGCAACTGTGTTGCCACTGAATAGTTCCTTTGAATTAAAAGACATTATTCACAATAGACTAATAGACTGCCTTGCTACAGTCTGTTTATTCCAAACAATAATGCACTAAAAACCCAACATAAATATTCATGGAAATGGCTAAACAAATCCATGAAAATAAATGAAAGTAATTTTCTCTAGGAGAGAGAACTGTCAGGGACAAACTCTTTCCTCATTTCCATGCAGCTCTTAACCGAACCATTCAGCTACACAGCAAGGGCGGAGTGGCCATCGGGAGATTCGGGAGTTTTCCCGATGGGCCGCGTCATGAATGGGCCGATAGGCGCACGGGGAAAATGATGACGGTTGAATGAATCTGCTCAAAATTGACTTGTCCCTGACTTTAGGCTGCAGGCTGCAGCCTCTTAAAGGGAGGGAGCGCTGATCCCTTTAAGAGACTGCGCCGCACTGGGCTGGCAGCTTGGGAGCTACCATTTGATAAAAAACACCCCTGAAAGTTCACCGTTGGTTGAGTCCAACCCAGCAGCGAAGCACGTATTTTCCAAAACATCAGCTGATGGAGCAGCGCGGAGTCCAAACTGCTAATTAGCAATAAAAATGGATAGGAAGGGGCCGTGGAGCTGAAAAAGTCAGGTTGAAGAAAAGAAAGGCGGAGGAAGCTGCCAAATGTGCAAAGCTTACAGACATTTTTTCAAAGAGACAGAAGAAGCAACAGGTAATATAAATTAAAAACTAGCATAATAAATTAAGCTAATGTCACAACGTTGTACTATGTCACTAAACATGCATGAAAGTCAAGTGGGACCTAAACTGACAGCCTGAGCCTAATTAGAAATAAAAGCAGAAATATATAAATTGACCAATAAATAAATAAACGTCAAAGGACAATTTAAATTAAAAGATAACTTTATCTCATACCCTGATGCATGCTCAATAATCCAGGTAGAAAAATCTAAAAAAGCTAAGTCTGGTCTTCTGGACATTTTTTGCTTTGTTTTGTTTTGTTTCTTGAATGTCCAGAGGACCAGACTTAGCTTTTTTAGAACTTTATCTCATGTTTTAAAAATTAATTGACCATCATGTTTTTTTTCCAGCTTAGTTCCAACAAATTATATATTTTAATTCATAATTTTACATTTTACTGTGCTTAAAATACCGGTAGGCCTATTTTTTGTTTTTACTTTTACTCTTAGATGACTTGTGTTATGTAATTAAATGTAATTATTTTTTTTAATTTTCCACACAAGTCCTTATTTACGTAATGAGGCAGAAATGCATGAGGTGAAGTGAAAACAGGATACAGAAAAATGTTAAAGCAACACATTTAATAGACAAATAAAAATAAACTCATGCATATGCATACATATTGCAACCAATGCCAAACTTGTCTCTGATTTTGCTTGTCTTGACCCTAAAAACTTTTCAGAGATGAGGCTTAAAGGACTCAAGAGCTCAGCACTTCAAGCAACAAGCAAAAATCTGCTTAGATTTGATGAGAGAGCCACAGTGAGTACTTTACACACACAGAGCTGTCCAGTCTTGGGATAGGCTGAAAAAGTCCCCTCTGGAAGAGTCCACTGTCAAGATGGTACTGAGATGGAACAGGGTTGAACCAGAGATTGAACTTGAAAGCAGGGCTTGTTCTTCTTGCAGAAACTGTGTCATCTGTGTTTACCTTATATTGACACAGTATAACCTTTTCACAGATGCCTATATAGGGCTGGCATACAAATATTTGTTGTCTCATGTTGCATGTGAAAGCTTCTCTACTCTCAAGTTCATCAAGAATAGACTACGAAGCACACTTAACCAGGAGCATTTGGAGGCATTTATGCTGATGTCCACAGAGAAAGAACTTCTTATGTCCATTGACAATGACAAAGTAACACATATGGTGGCAGAAACTAGTGCACTTCTTAGGCGCTTACTGATGCTGTAGATCACATGTCAAACTCGAGGCCCATGGGCCAAATCTGGTCTCATTGACATTTTATCTGGCCTCAAAGAGGCCAGATAAAATGTCAATGAGACCAGATTTGGCCCATGGGCCTCGAGTTTGACATGTGATCTACAGCATCAGTAAGCGCCTAAGAAGTGCACTAGTTTCTGCCACCATATGTGTTACTTTGTCATTGTCAATGGACATAAGAAGTTCTTTCTCTGTGGACATCAGCATAAATGCCTCCAAATGCTCCTGGTTAAGTGTGCTTCATAGTCTATTCTTGATGAACTTGAGAGTAGAGAAGCTTTCACATGCAACATGAGACAACAAATATTTGTATGCCAGCCCTATATAGGCATCTGTGAAAAGGTTATACTGTGTCAATATAAGGTAAACACAGATAACACAGTTTCTGCAAGAAGAACAAGCCCTGCTTTCAAGTTCAATCTCTGGTTCAACCCTGTTCCATCTCAGTACCATCTTGACAGTGGACTCTTCCAGAGGGGACTTTTTCAGCCTATCCCAAGACTGGACAGCTCTGTGTGTGTAAAGTACTCACTGTGGCTCTCTCATCAAATCTAAGCAGATTTTTGCTTGTTGCTTGAAGTGCTGAGCTCTTGAGTCCTTTAAGCCTCATCTCTGAAAAGTTTTTAGGGTCAAGACAAGCAAAATCAGAGACAAGTTTGGCATTGGTTGCAATATGTATGCATATGCATGAGTTTATTTTTATTTGTCTATTAAATGTGTTGCTTTAACATTTTTCTGTCTCCTGTTTTCACTTCACCTCATGCATTTCTGCCTCATTACGTAAATAAGGACTTGTGTGGAAAATTAAAAAAATAATTACATTTAATTACATAACACAAGTCATCTAAGAGTAAAAGTAAAAACAAAAAAATATATAGGCCTACCGGTATTTTAAGCACAGTAAAATGTAAAATTATGAATTAAAATATATAATTTGTTGGAACTAAGCTGGAAAAAAAACATGATGGTCAATTAATTTTTAAAACATGAGATAAAGTTCTAAAAAAGCTAAGTCTGGTCCTCTGGACATTCAAAAAACAAAACAAAACAAAGCAAAAAATGTCCAGAAGACCAGACTTAGCTTTTTTAGATTTTTCTACCTGGATTATTGAGCATGCATCAGGGTATGAGATAAAGTTATCTTTTAATTTAAATTGTCCTTTGACGTTTATTTATTTATTGGTCAATTTATATATTTCTGCTTTTATTTCTAATTAGGCTCAGGCTGTCAGTTTAGGTCCCACTTGACTTTCATGCATGTTTAGTGACATAGTACAACGTTGTGACATTAGCTTAATTTATTATGCTAGTTTTTAATTTTTATCATTACCTGTTGCTTCTTCTGTCTCTTTGAAAAAATGTCTGTAAGCTTTGCACATTTGGCAGCTTCCTCCGCCTTTCTTTTCTTCAACCTGACTTTTTCAGCTCCACGGCCCCTTCCTGTCCATTTTTATTGCTAATTAGCAGTTTGGACTCCGCGCTGCTCCATCAGCTGATGTTTTGGAATACGTGCTTCGCTGCTGGGTTGGACTCAACCAACGGGGAACTTTCAGGGGTGTTTTTTTATCAAATGGTAGCTCCCAAGCTGCCAGCCCAGTGCGGCACAGTCTCTTAAAGGGATCAGCGCTCCCTCCCTTTAAGAGCCTGCAGCCTGCAGCCTAAAGTCAGGGACAAGTCAATTTTGAGCAGATTCATTCAACCGTCATCATTTTCCCCGTGCGCCTATCGGCCCATTCATGACGCGGCCCATCGGGAAAACTCCCGAATCTCCCGATGGCCACTCCGCCCTTGCTGTGTAGCTGAATGGTTCGGTTAAGAGCTGCATGGAAATGAGGAAAGAGTTTGTCCCTGACAGTTCTCTCTCCTAGAGAAAATTACTTTCATTTATTTTCATGGATTTGTTTAGCCATTTCCATGAATATTTATGTTGGGTTTTTAGTGCATTATTGTTTGGAATAAACAGACTGTAGCAAGGCAGTCTATTAGTCTATTGTGAATAATGTCTTTTAATTCAAAGGAACTATTCAGTGGCAACACAGTTGCTAGATTGGACTGCCATACCATAAATGGTATTATAGGAAGCCAGAGAATACTTCATTTTGTAGTACATCATGTGATGTTGCATTAAACAAGCAGAATGATAAAAGCTTTAACCGAGACTGCTTATTACAGAGGATTCCTCTTAAGGTGAATCCCATTTCACCTCTTGTCTCTACCACTTAGCCTTACCCTTATGTTTTGCACGCTCACTTCCAGCCCTTGGGGTGTCCCAATTTCTTCTGGGATGAAAAGGAAAGGCAAAAAATTGTCCGGCTTTTTAGAAACAGATGATTCAGAAGCACATTTGCAGAGTCAGGATTTATTTTTCTGAAATGTGTAGGAATGCCTAGCAGGGAAATTCATAAATCCATTTTTCCTTCTATAATTTATTGTACAGTTTACAACCATAAGTAGTGTTATGTTGTTCTAATGTAAAAAGTCAGAAACAAGCACAAAACATACAACGTTGTATTTGGATAATTGTAGCAAGCTACAAATGATAAAGGAGATAATTGTATCTAGTTTATGTAAAGGAATAGGTGACACCTGAAGATGTATCTACTTCTGAAAGGGATTTTACTCTTTGTAGATGTATATTTTACTCATTAGTCCTTTGTTCCATCTACTCATCTTGTTTCTGCCACTTATCCATGATTGGGTCCCAGAGGCAACAGTCTAGGAGAGAAACCCATACATCAAACTCCCAAGCAACACTCTCCAGCTCTTCCTGGGGGATCCCAGTACATTCCTAAAGGCTTGCACAGACTCAAGACAGTCCTCAGTCTGCGCAGAAACTGTGCGCACTGTCCGCAGAGGGTGGAAACTTCATACTATTTTACTTCATTTTGTATGTTGCCTATGTGTTGCCTGTTGTGTTTGTTTGTACAGCACTTTGGTTGGCCTTGTTGCTGTTTTAAGTGCTCTATAAATAAAATGGTATGGTATGGTACTGGATTGATTGTCAGGTCGTAAAAAACTAAACAAAAAAAGAATTGGCAGCAAGCCGCAGCAGTGTTCTGTGTTTATATGTGTTTATAAAAAAGTTCTAAAAAATTAAATTATTTTTTTAAACAGGGAGCACTGGCCCTGCAGTCCACACATCAGACCGGCCCACCAGGGAATCTCCAGACCCTCCCCCATCAGCCATGCTGGACCTGATTTTAATTTGCTTGTGACAAATTCCTTCATTTCTCACAATTTCCGTCATGGCGTCAAAAGACGAGGAAGAAGAGATCGCTTGCCTTTTGGCAAAAAATTAAAAAAAGCAAAGGCCATTAAACCAGACCATGTATGAAGAAGGGGAATTTAATACAATGGTGTCACATGCAAAACAGTCCGTCGCCGGGCAGTTTACTGTGCGACACAGAGTGCGCATACGTAAAAATTGAGCTTTGCACGAACATGCCCTGTGGGCGTCCGCTTCAAGTCTAATCCGGTGCGAGTCTGTGGGAGCAAGAGAAATAACAAAATTCCTCCAGCAAGTTCTTGGTCTGCCCTGGGGGTCTTTTCAGAGTAAAACATTCCCCCAAAAAACCTAAAGAAGAAGGCACCCAGGAGGACCACACCGGTAATTTACCGGTAGATGCAAAGGAACAGCAAATCGACGTCAACCTTCCTACAGATGTCTCCTCACCCTAAGGCTGATTCCAACCATTTGACAGAGGAAGCTCATTTTAGTCGCTATTATTAGTAATCTCATTTTTTAAAGTCAAAATCCATACCTGATATGTGAGTGTTTGAATATAGATGGACAAGTAAATTGAGAGCTTTGCCCTATAGATTAGTTCCTTCTTCAGCACTACAAACTAGAGAAACACCCTAATTACTGATCCATCTTTTGCTCTATTTTACCAACCCCACTGTGAACAAGACTTTTAAGTACGTACTTCAGTTCCTTCACCTTTTCTGTCTGAGAAACATCGCCTTGGACTTAGAGGAGCTAACTCCTATCCTGAACGCTTCACACTGGGCTGTGAACCACTCTCATGCACAATGAAGGTTATGGCCTGAAGATGTCAACAGAACCACACCATCTGCAAAAGACAGACACTAATCTTTGAGGTTTCAATAAATAAATAAAAATTCTTATAAATGTGCCTTGAGATCCTGTCCATCAACACCACAGCTCTCTGCTCCACACAGAGGGCTGTGGTAGCTTGGTGGTCTGTGGTTGTGTCAGTAAGGGCATCCGACATAAAAATAATTGCCAAGTCTTCATGCAACTTAGTTCTCTGTGGTGATACCCCTGAAGAAGGGAGAAGCCAAAAAAGAAAAATTATATTAGTATTGGGAGATGCAATGAAGCTATCTAGAGGTAACTTAAAGATCCACTGACATGATTTTTTTACTATTCATCAAATTGCTCAAAATATATATATTTTATCATTTAAATATGGTAGTTCTTTTTTGCAAACAAAATGATAAATCACTTTAATTTTGCTTTAAAAGTGATTTTGAACTTCAAGCCGTGTTTAATCATGGGAAATCCGTTTACACCCGAACGCACCATCTGTGACGTAGTGTCCAGAGTGAGAGGCAGAGGGCTCTCGTCTCTTTAATAGCGGACATTTTAAAACCCGACTAATTTAGCAATCTATGTGAAGATTTGAGCTATTTGTCTTCATTTTGGGAAGCAGAAAATAGTTTGGGTGGGAACAAGAAACAACAGGATCTAATTTAGGTCTGATGCTGTATCAGACTTACCTTCATGTCGAGCTGCGCACACCGTGACAAGCCCAGAGCTCTGCCTCAACTCTGCACACTACGTCACAGATGGTGCGTTCGGGTGTAAACGGATTTCCCATGATTAAACACGGCTTGAAGTTCAAAATCACTTTTAAAGCAAAATTAAAGTGATTTATCATTTTGTTTGCAAAAACTAACATATTTAAATGATAAAATATATATATATATATTGAGCAATTTGATGAATAGTAGAAAAATCCTGTCAGTGGATCTTTAAGCTAACTGGACATTATGTAATTTGACTTATGTGATTTAAACTTTGTTGGTGATATAATGCAGAAACATATTGCATGTTATTGAAGTTAAAAATGAAGACATCAGGTTTAATTTGTATTTATTTATTCAACACCACTAACTGTATGTCACACAAAAATGATAACACTATAAAAACACATTAACTCATACAGTAAATTACATTAATGAACTGTACACTTCCTCTCTGTTGTCACTCTGGTTACTGTCCATGTTGTTTATCTGGCTTGTTCAGGCTGTCACCCTTTTGCTGAATGTAGCTTAAAACATGAATGGATTGGAAAAAAGAACTGAGGGAGATTTTAAGAGAAAAATTGCTCCAACATTTCTCTCTTGATTTCAAGGTCCTCCTGCACCACCGAGGTGTATGCACATTTTTGGAACTGGTCCCTCTGGTGGGAGGATAGTTTCTTCTCTCAGGAAAAATAAAATCTCAGTTGGTTGTTGTGTAACCGAACAGCACAAGCAAACATTATCAAGAAGGTGGATTTACCTACTGTAGCATTGCTCGATGGCTACTGATTACCATGGGAGTGGGAAGCCCGACATTTTCATCAGTGCTGGTTCACTCAGCGACCGGTTCCGAGCAGTTTTAGGAAGCGGTCCCGCTTGGCGTCAAAGCCGTCAACTCGTATCCAAAATGCGGTTTGAAGACCGTGTAAAGTGAATTTCAATATTTTCTTCAATAAACATTATAAATGTCATAATTGTAATCTTGTAAATGAGTAAAAAGTCTCAAAATTGTAGCTCAATTAATTTTGGAGTTATAGATCAAACTTTGTTTAAAGATATGTCTGCTTCAGGATTTTTTAGGCGTGGTTTAAATGTGACCGCGTTTCGTCACGCGGTCTAAAGCCCCACCCCCTGCAGCTCCAGCCGTATAAATTAGTTCTTCGCATCGGTGGAGCCATTCACTCGCGAATCGCAGATAGCATCAGATAGCAATAGCATAGATATTTTGTTCATTGTTAGCTAGCTAATCAATTATGCCTCGTTCCTGCATCTTCCCTGGATGTCGCAATGGTCAGGGCACCCGCTTGGTGACTTTATTTAATTTATTTTATTTACTTGATCTCTGCTGCTGTCAGCCGCGGACACACAGAGTGGACCTCAAGTCCCCCGCGCGCAGCCACTGACACACAGAGTGGACCTCACGTCACCCGCGCACAGCCACTGACACACAGAGTGGACACACCGTCCCCCGCGCGCAGCCACTGACACACAGAGTGGACCTCACGTCCCCCGCGCACAGCCACTGACACACAGAGTGGACCTCACGTCCCCCGCGCACAGCCAATGACACACAGAGTGGACCTCACCGTCCCCCGCGCACAGCCACTGACACACAGAGTGGACTCACGTCCCCCGCGCGCAGCCACTGACACACAGAGTGGACCTCACGTCCCCCGCGCACAGCCACTGACACACAGAGTGGACACACGTCCCCCGCGCGCAGCCACTGACACACAGAGTGGACCTCACGTCCCCCGCGCGCAGCCACTGACACACAGAGTGGACCTCACGTCCCCCGCGCACAGCCACTGACAAACAGAGTGGACACACCGTCCCCGCGCACAGCCACTGACAAACAGAGTGGACAAGTGCTGACAATTGCTTTTCACTGACCTCTTTGGTTTCCTATATTTTTATCTGGAGGTTCAAATGAGTAGGGCTGGAGAACTCCAATTAGGCTGCCAGCCTTCGCGAACATCTTCAGGGGGCAGGACACGGGCGCTGCTGCGCTGAAACCACGCCCACGCGCTGACACGCCCCCAGCGTTTCAGACCAGGGCACAATTATGATTTTTCATTATTTTTGAGACTTAATTTTATAAGGAAAACAATGTTTTTAATCAGTCAGATTTATATGGGTGATTAATAACACATATTTATGCCGTGTGACAAACTCAAAACACACATTTAATTTCACTTTACACGGTCTTTAAGTTTTGTTGTTACCTGGGCTTACAGCTCGGAGGAACGTCCTTACTGACAGCAGTCCCAGGCAACGTGCATGCACATTAGGTGAATGTACAAAATTCACAGCTCCAACTAATGACCTGGCATGGCAACTACAGCAGACTCTGGGGCTTTTTCTACTGTAACATGTTAACACCAAATGCGATCGTATAAACAAAGATTTTTTCCTTGAATCAACATTTGAAAAACTGCGTTTCCCCCAGCCGTGTCTGTGTAAAGGGGGCCTTGTATGTTATACTCTAGAGCTACACACGTGGAAAATACACGCCCATAGTGTGTACATGCGACTTGCTGTGGTTTTCACACATCCTCTGGGGGGG
>JBBPBX010019339.1:19110-35607 GCA_038048925.1 Garcialebias charrua
GGGGGGGGTGTTCCCCAGAAAATCTCCACTCTGGTTCAAAAACCTCTGGATTCAGAGAGAGCAGGGGCTGTTGTCGTGTAAATGAAAAGCCGAACCGCAGAGGAAAAGCTGCAGTTTCACTCAAAATAAATACACATGTAAACGAGGCCTGAGATTCATCATAGATCAAGTACACTCCACTTCTGTGCACGCTCAGATATTTTACTGTTACTAAGTTTGCATGTGTGGTTCACAGAATGATTCATCTCAGTATCAATAGTTTGCATCAAGCTCGAATCACTCCAAAATTTAAAGATCTGGCATCACATCTCATGTATTCTCTCTGCCTCCAGTCCAGTGCCACTTCCACAGCATCTAGATCCAGATGCAACATAATTCATCTAGGTTTCCTACAAGAAAATACTCCAATTCATTTTCACCCTGATACTAACTCAATCCGAAGATCATTTTATACAGAGCAGAAAATACCACCCACCTCACCCAGCTGAAACATACTGTATAAATCCTTCCAGCAGTGAGGCCTGTGTGTAAGAATTTGCCCTGGGTCTCAGCTGTGATCATCCTCTGCCTTATCTGCTCTCCTTGTTAGCCTTTCTCTTGATACTGTTTCACCTTTCACGGTTCATCCTTTCCAGAATCACTAAGCTGTAAACAACCACACAAGGGCAAA
Source organism: Garcialebias charrua (assembly GCA_038048925.1). NCBI lineage: Eukaryota > Metazoa > Chordata > Actinopteri > Cyprinodontiformes > Rivulidae > Garcialebias > Garcialebias charrua. Next base: position 19,781 of record JBBPBX010019339.1, read on the forward strand.
TGGAGATTTCTCACTGGAATCAAGAAACAAAGGAGAATGTGCTGCACATATTCTTGAGTATTCAAAAAGAAGAAACAAGACCAAAGATTACTTTAACGTGGTGTTTTGCAGGTTGAATAAATAAGATGTCTGTCATAAAAATCATATAAAGAATGTGTGAAACTGAACTAAGACAAATAGCATTGTAAACATTTCTGAAAAATGTGTCACTAATCTTTGAGCATGAAACCACGACATCTTGTCTTTTCTACAGTATGATGAATGCATGCCAAAAATATAACTTAATACATTTTAGCACTAAATTCAAAGTACGTACATGCAAAGTACAGAAAGTACAGGAAAGAAAACCCAAGTATCGATACCATCACGCTAGTACTGAAATGATCCAGCACCAACGTTGGTATCATTTTTATCATTTTGTTGGTATAAACAGGTCTCTCTTGTAAATGAGTCCTCAAGGCTCAATGAGACCAACCTGTGTAAATAAAGGTTGAATGAATATGTTGGTGTAGATTCTCAGTCATCCCGGACACAATAAATCTCTCGTGTGTATCTAATTTGTGAAATGTATGAAAAGGACCTGGGTTGGATTTGAAAAAAAAAAAAAAGAAAAAAAAAATATATATACAGTATACTGATTTGTCACATTCAGACTGTCATAAAAATAAATTCAGATATGTCATCATAGACAAAAAAAATTCTGATTTGGGCCTGTATTGCTTGCAGTGATGTAATGTTTCCCCTGCCATTATTCAAGAAGGGCACCCCGCCCTGTCAACAGAACCGAGCGCACCGCCTACCATATCCCCAACCGCCATGCATCTTTGCCACTTCTGGCCGGGGAGCGGACATTGTAGCAGCTCAGCTTAGATTCTAAACAACAACATCCGTGCACAATACAAACATAGAGCTCCGTTACCCCAACCCCCGTTGACAACTGCTGGAACTAGCATAGCGCTATGTTAACCATGCTGGCGACCCCCAGAGAAGAAAGCAGCTGAAAAAAGAAAAAGGTAAAAACTTAAAAATTGGATTTTTGTTTCAGAATTTAACATTTTCTACCATTTGTTAGGAGTATCTAACAGTTGTCTGTGTGTGATTTCACTGGCTCAGTGGTCTCTGATTCCACTGTTTTTTAATTATTGTAGCTAATAGAAACCGTATCTGTTGTTTATGAGAATTGCTGAACATTTTATAATTAGCATTATACTGTACATGAGAATTTTCACTTTGCAAAATTGCTAGATCAGCAAAAAAAAAAAAAGTATTACAAATTAAAAGCATGCAATGAATATCATCCACTGCTTTTAAGCCAAACTTTGACTGACACAACTTTGTCATGTTGAGAAATATAGTAGTTGATATTGTAGCATCCATCCATCCATTCATCCATCCACAATCTTTTACCCGCTTCTTTCATTCTGGGTCACGGGGGTCGCAAGTGCCCGTGTCCAGCAATCACTGTGGGAGGGGTGGGAGACACCCAGGACAGGTTGCTAGTACATCATAGGGCCACGATATTGTAGCAGTTATGGAAACAACAAAAAAAGTTTGTATGTATACAAACCGGATTCCAAAAAAGTTGGGACACCAAACAATTTGTGAATAAAAACTGATATCAATGATGTGGAGGTGCCAACATCTAATATTTTATTCAGAATTGAACACAAATCACAGATCAAAAGTTTAAACTGAGAGACTGTTTCATTTTAAGGGGAAAACATGTTTCCAAATTTCATGGCATCAACAAATCCCAAAAAAGTTGGGAAAAGTCCATTTTTACCATTGTGTGGCATTCCCCCTTCTTCTTACAACACTCAACAGACGTCTGGGGACAGAGGAGACCAGTTTCTCAAGTTTAGAAATAGGAATGCTCTCCCATTCATGTCTAATACAGGCCTCTAACTGTTCAATCGTCTTGGGCCTTCTTTGTCGCACCTTCCTCTTTATGATGCACCAAATGTTCTCTATAGGTGAAAGATCTGGACTGCAGGCTATTCAGGGTCTTCCCTGAAAGAGATGATGTCTAGATGGGAGCATATGTTGTTCTAGAACCTGAACATAGTTCTTGCATTAATGGTGCCTTTCCAGACATGCAAGCTGCCCATGCCACAAGCGCTCATGCAACCCCATACCATCAGTGATGCAGGCTTCTGAACGGAGCGTTGATAACAACTTGGGCTATCCTTGTCCTCTCTGGTCCGGATGACATGGCGTCCCAGTGTTCCATAAAGAACTTCAAATCGTGACTCATCTGACCACAGAACAGTCTTCCATTTTGCCACACTCCATTTTAAATGACCCCTGGCCCAGTGCAAACGTCTGAGCTTGTGGAGCTTGCTTAGAAATGGCTTCCTCTTTGCACTGTAGAGTTTCAGCTGCAACGGCGGGATGGATTGTGTTCACTGACAATGCTTTCTGGAAGTATTCCTGAGCCCATTCTGTTATTTCCTTGACAGTGGCATTCCTGTTTGAGGTGCAGTGACGTTTAAGGGCCCGGAGATCACGAGCATCCAGTAGAGTTTTACGGCCTTGACCCTTACGCACAGCGATTGTTCCAGATTCTCTGAATCTTTTGATGATGTTATGCACGGTTGATGATGATAACTTAAAAGTCTTTGCTATTTTACGCTGGGTAACACCATTCTGGTATTGCTGCACTATCTTTCTGTGCAACAATGGTGGAATTGGTGATCCTCTTACCATCTTGGCTTCTGAGAGACACTGACACTCTGAGAAGCTCTTTTTATACCCAATCATGTTGTCAATTGACCTAATTAGTGTTAATTGGTCTTCCAGCTGTTCGTTATATGCTCAATTTCCTTTATTTTTGGGGGATTTGTTGACACTGTGAAATTTTGAATCAACATATTTTTCCTTTAAAATGTTACATTTACTCAGATTAAACTTTTGATCTGCCATCTATGTTCTGTTACAAATAAAATATTGACATTTGCCATCTCCACATCATTGCATTCAGTTTTTATTCACAATTTGTTTAGTGTCCCAACTTTTCTTAATCCGGTTTGTACACACACACACGCACACACGCACGCAGGCATGCACGCACACACATATAAACATTGTGTGAATGAGTCTAATAAATCAAGATGTCACACTCAGAATATGGTTTGGAAATTAATTTCAATACCTGTATTTGTAAAACGGATTAATTCAAAGCCAGTTTTGTCTTTGACATATTGAGTTGGACTCACTCCAAAAGACTGAGGGTTTTTTTCCCCTGATATTTTTCTGAAGATTTTATTACAATTTGTTTGATGTTTGTGAGATATTTTGCTCCAGTCTGTTAGAATTCAGAATATGTGTTAGGAATCACTCTCACCTTCTACCACATCACAATTTAGCTCAGGGGTCACCAACATGGTGCCCCCAAAGACCATTTGAGGTGCCCCCGGACCTGTTCAAAAAATAGCACAACTCACTACTAGGCTGCATTTAAAGCTCCACTGACATCATCTTTTAACTTTCCATAAAATGGCACAACATATATATATATTAAGATTGACCTCTGATCGTTTTTGCTAAAACAATGTTAAATTAATTAAAATTCCTCTCAAAAATAGTTTAAAATTAGCGCCTTTTTTTTAATTGATAAATACTATTTTCCCGTCGCGCGATTATGACGTCAGACACAGACGAAGATGCAAACGCATCCGTCCGATTTAGCCATTTAAAACTTTATGTTTCAGAGAAGCCAAAGTTATTTCGAGTAAACAGCAGGTTATAATTTTTTTTCAGTTCTTGGCATAAACCAACACAGACATGTTCCCGTTTTTAGTGTTTTACATGCTTTATATGATGCGAAGCCACGGAGCTCCCAGGCGGGAGCTGAAACAGCTGCCGTAATCCGGCATGAAAAAGAAAAACACACCGCTGGCTGAAGCCCTGAGCTCGATGGAATGTCCGGCGTAAAACTAACTTGACCGCGGTTTAATGTGACGCAGATGAGCTATTCCAGTCTGGCTTCAAATCCCTCCACAGCACTGAGACTGCCCTACTGAAGGTTTTTAACGACATCTTCCTATCCACAGATACTGGTGACTCTGTGCTGCTTGTCCTATTGGACCTCACATCCGCTTTCGACACCATCGACCATGAGATCCTCATTGCTAGGTTGGAGCAGTGGGTGGGCATCTCAGGATCAGCCCTAAACTGGTTCAGATCCTACCTCTCTGACAGGTCTTTTTGTGTGTCCATCAATGATTTTACTTCTGCAGTGGCGGCTCTTAAATGGGGGGTTCCGCAGGGGTCCATCCTGGGTCCTCTCTTGTTCTCCTTATACCTGCTGCCACTCGGTGCTATTTTCCGGAAACACAATATACCTTTCCACTTCTACGCTGATGACTGTCAAATCTACTTCCCCCTAAGACAAAATGGTACAGGCTCTATTCAACCTCTGCTCGACTGCCTGGCTGACATCAGGGACTGGATGGCTTTAAATTTCTTAAGCTTCAATGATAAGAAGTCTGAAGCCATATTGTTCCTTCCCAATGACACAACCTCAAACCACTGCATTGACCTGTCTGCTCTACCCCTGTCCGAAAAACAAAAAGTCACAAATCTGGGAGTGATAATGGATCCTTCCATGAAACTCAACAGTCATGTAAACATGATCGTCAAATCCTGTTTTTTCCAGCTGAGGCGTCTGTCTAAGCTGAAGCCCATATTATCCAAAAACAACCTGGAGACAGTGATTCACGCATTCATTACATCTAGGCTTGATTACTGCAATTCACTTCTGTTTGGCGTCAGTCAAGCCACCATTGCACGATTACAACTGGTTCAGAACGCAGCTGCCCGATTTTTAACCAGCACACGCAAAAGAGAGCACATTACACCAGTCTTGGCCTCCCTTCACTGGCTACCGGTTCATCTTCGAATCCAATTCAAAATTCTCATGTATGTCTACAAATCGCTGAACAGTCTCGCCCCCGCCTATCTCTCGGATCTGATACACCCATATGTCCCTCCACGTGCTTTGAGGTCAGAGGATCAGGTACTCTTAATAGTTCCAGAAACTCGCCTTAAGCGCAGGGGTGACAGGGCGTTCTCTGTAGCAGGCCCAAGACTCTGGAACGAGTTACCGCTGCTCATCAAACAGGCCCCCTCCCTCTCGGTTTTCAAATCCCGGTTAAAAACTCACTACTACTCCATCGCTTTCAATGCCAGCTGATTTGTATTGGATCGTTTGATTTATGATCTGCAATGTTTTTATGTTTTTCGTGTTGTACTTCATTGTCTGTGTTGCCTGTTGCGTGTTTGTTTGTCCAGCACTTTGGTGTGGACTTGTTCCTGTTTAAAGTGCTTTATAAATAAAATGGTATGGTATGGTATGGTATAGATGTGTTTATATAGCTCTGCTCTGCAAACATTGAACGTTGTTGTCTTGCGGTGTTGAGTGTAAATTATTTCCGTGACACAACGCACATGTTACGATGAAAAGTCGGCTAGCTGCTAGCATGCACTCACCAGTGTTGTCCGAATCGATCTTGCCACAGGAACAAGCGTCCAAGCTCCATGTAAACAATCCATCTTGCAACAGGAACAAGCGTCCAGCTCCATGTAAACAATCCATCTTGCGAAAGAAACAAGCGTCCAGCTCCATGTAAACAATCCATGAACAAACGACCCGCTCTTTCCAAACGATGTCAAAACAAACCCAACAGAGTACTCAGTCAGCCCCTCACGCTTGTAGCTGCCTGCAAACTATGAACTGGATTTCCTGAATGTGAGGCGGGTCTTGTTACTCTGGGTTCATGAGACAAGCCTCCGTTCAGGAAATCCATTCCATAGTTTGAAGCCAACGTGCATCATGGGTTGGATCGATACGTAAACAAGGCTGGTATCGGTATGTGCCATGAGCATTGGTTCCGCTTCTGCTCGGAGGGCGGGCCAGGGTCCATCTTACACGGGCACGGGCCGTGAGTAGAACCGCCACAGACTTTGGCTTCTCTGAAGAAAAACCGCTAAAATATAACGTTTTAAATGGCTAAATTGGACGGATGCCTTTGCATCTTCGTCCATTGTATCAATATGCGCAGTTGACGGAGTCTGTGTCTGACGTCATAATCGCGCGACGGGAAAATCCATATTTATCAATTAAAAAAAAGGCGCTAATTTTAAACTATTTTTGAGAGGAATTTTAATTAATTTAACATTGTTTTAGCAAAAACGATCAGAGGTCAATCTTAATATATATATATGTTGTGCCATTTTATGGAAAGTTAAAAGATGATGTCAGTGGAGCTTTAAAATTTAATTTTATTCAGTTATTATTCTTTTTTTTGTATTTATATATATTTTAAAATGTCTATCTTAAAAATACATTCTTAAAAATATGTTTATTATACATTTTCTTCAATTTACGCTTTGTTATTTCTGAAGAGTTTATAAAACTGGTGCCCTTTGTATGACTCCGTGCCCACGAAGTAGCTCTCAGTTTCAAAAAGGTTGGTGACCCCTGATTTAGCTCAATATCTGCAAAACTGTTAAAGACAATTTTGTCATTGTTAAGCATTGTTTATTGTGGCAGCCATCTTGAATTGGACTGATTGCAAATGTTAGTAGTAGATGCACATTTCTGCAAGTTTCATTAAAATTCGTTCAGTGGTTCATGAGATATTTTTCTAACAGGCATTTTGTCCTATATGGAAGCAGTTATGTCTCATATTTAAAATTAAAATGGATTAGCAGAAATGCTTTTTCATTTCAAAGTCAAGCAGCATTTTTGACTCATAAATAAAATTTAAAATGAATAATCCAAACTTCATTTTCATTTTCTTCTTCGAGACTGCTCAATTTGTAAATTAATTGAAATGATAAATAAAATAACATTTAACATTTAATTTTCAAAATATGTCATAGTAAAAAGTGACCAAAATTCATTTTGAAATGTCAATTTTGAAAATTAAAATGAAATAGCAGAAATTCTTTCATTTCAAAGTCAAGCTGCATTTTTTGACTCAGAAATAAAATTTTAACTAAATCATTTTCATTTTCTAAATCAAGACTGCTCATTGTGTAAATTAATTAAAATGATAAATCAAATAATGTTTAACATTTAATTTTCAAAACATGTCCCAGAAAAAAGTGACCAAAATTCATTTTGAAATGTCAAATTTGAAAATTAAAATGTATTAGCAGAAATGCTTTTTCATTTCAAAGTCAAGCTGTTTTTTTTTACTCATAAATAAAATTTAAACTAAATCATTTTCATTTTCTTCTTCAAGACTGCCCATTATGTAACAAAACTGCAGAGGAAACTAAGAACAAACTGCATTTTCATTTTCACTCTCATCCTGCTCAAAGTGTAACATAAATCAATCTCAGTTGGCAATTCCAAGTGGCTGCTTCACAACGCCCACTAAATCACTGATTGGCTGTTTTAGCAGCAGGTGGAGTTTTAGACAGGAGGACAGTGTCCTGCTGCCGCTGGTTGGTTGAGGTGCCAAGATTTTATCTAAGTCACAGTCTGAGTGAGAGTCAGAGAACCTTTATTGTCATTCGCACCACATGTGGTACATGTGATAAACACGATTATTTACACAGGCTCCCAGTTCCATCCAACAATAAAGTGTTAAAGAACAGTAATACATCTAAGATGTGAACTAAGAAAAATATCAACTAAAAATACACTAAGCACTAATATCATAGAAAAACATCACTCCACACAGCAGCACAAATATGTAATAAAAATAAAATAATAAAAGTTTATGTTTAGCAAATAACTGTTCACGAGAGAAAAATTAGTTATTTTATTAAAAATAAAGTGTTTAAACAAACGTTTTTGTTTAAAAAAAGATATCATTACAATTCCAAAAGTTTTGATTACTACAGGGAACCCCCGACCTACGAACGAGTTTGGGACCTAAGAACCGTTCGCAGCTCGATCCGTTCGTAGGTAGGGGGTGAAAATTATATAAAAAAAAAAAATTATTCATTCATTCATTCATTCAACCTTTATTTATCATGCTAACGGAGCGCGCGCACACATTTAAGCATGTAAAGTAGTGTACTGTAATGTTAAACATTGCTATTCACATTTACAGAATAAATAAAAATATATTTTCTTACTTTGAGATGGTCAAAGCCGACATAGGTTGCCATGCGTTGATTGTTTTCGGGCCAAGCAGCGCGGGGGCCGGCAAGCCACCGCAGCTGCTCCAGACCTGTGTTAGCTAGCTGGCTAGCTTCTGCTAGCCAAGCCATGAGCTAGTGTTGGAGCGGCGGCGCGATCAATCTGCAGCTGCTGCTCCAGCCGCTGCTCCAGCCTGAGACGTCCACAGAGCTATTCCAGCTAGTAATTAATCCATATGATGCGATCCTGGTCACCAGTGTTCAAAAGGCCGGCTCCCGTGTTAGCTCCAGTGTTAGCTCTGGAGCTAGCCAGGCCGGAGGTGTAGCCAGGCCGGCCGGAGGTGTTCGCACGGCGGCCTGGCACGATCGGCGATAAATCCGCTGCTGCCTGAGACATCCACAAAGTTCACAGAGACGTTTCCAGCTAGTAATTAATCCATATGAAGCCATCCTGGTCACCAGTCTTCGTCCGGCTCTCGGCAGCTAACCTAAGATGGCGTCCGGTGTTCTACATTAATTTGTGACCGGAGACCCCAGTGACTGAACCTAAAATAGCGTCCGGTGTTCTACATTAATTTGTGACCGTGTAAACTGAAGACCTACTTCCTGTTGCCCAAGATTGCTCAAAAATTGCTCAAAAATGATCAGAAATGATCTTTTTTATCATAATTATTATTTATAAAGCCTTTAAAACAACCAGAGCTGCAACAAAGTGATGTACACATGAAATTAAGAACATTTAAACACAAAAAAAAAAAAAAATTTTTTTTTTTTTTTTAAATTCATATTTTTATTAAATATGATATGTTCGTAGGTCCCGTGGTTCGCAGGTCGATGGGGTCGTAGGTCGGGGGTTACCTGTATTTTAATTTTACTTAACTGTTAGTTTTTTCATTGAATATTTGTGAAAACAATTTAACTCCATACTCTGCGAACCAGACCCTAAACTTACTTAAAGTCTGGATAGAGTTTTGTCACCTTCATTTGTACGCTTTTATTGAACAGGAGCGACTTGATTGGTTATTACATATATTATATCTATTATGGTGGTCCAGGGTGAGTTATTCTTAATTCTAAATGAATATCCTTGTTGGACTTTTATTGGGGGCTGCCATTGCATGTAAATGCATGGAAGCCACCTATTGTTATTGTGCTCGAACGTGTGTCTACATTGTCGTTCACCGTTAATGCGGCCCGAACCACAATGTCTACCCCCACAAAAGTTATATCAAAACGACGGGCTCGGCCCCCTGATGTGTGCTATTACTTTTATTGGCATTTCGACTTACCATGGCAACGTAATTTGCGAACAAAGACGTAATGAATCTCCAAATCCAGGAACTAGTTGGTTACTGCCCACTTATTATTCTACACCAGAAAAAGTTATCTTTTTCAACTTTAATACGGACCGAACCACAAAGTGAACCCCCACAAAAGTTATATCAAAACGACCGGCCCGACTCAGAGATGTGTGCTATTACTTTTCTAAGCAATCGGAGTTACCATGGCGATGTATTTTGCTAACAAAGTTGCCATATTTCCCCATTGAAAATGAATGGGAGAACACTCCTCACACAAACTGCTGCTGTCAAGTCACATGATTTAGAATCTGATGAAAACATACTCACTGTTGGTACTGTTTGAAACTCATAGAAAGTATTTATCAGATGTATCTCTAGAACTGATTAACATTTGGAGCCATTTTGATTCAAGATGGCTGCCACAGCTACCTCACAATACACAGAAATTGATTATAACTCAGTCATTTTTGGATATATTAATTTGAAACTTGGTATAGTGGTAGCTTTGGATGATACCAAACTCATATATGTTCACATCAAATTTTTTCTATTTGGCAACAGCCTGTACGGCACAGCATAGAAATTCCGGCAACAGCCGGCAGCCCCCGTCGAAGTTTCTCCAGGAACTTTCTAGTTTAAGTGCTATTCTCCTTCAAGATACATTTACCTAATGCTAGAATAAATGCAATGTACATTATGCAGCAAAGGAAATTAGAAGATTGGACATATTCATTCATTCAACCTTTATTTCGTCAGGTTAATCTCATTGAGCCTCGAGGACTCATTAACAAGAGCGACCTGCTACAAACTAAAGAGTGATGACAACAATAACAGTAGAAATTTCCTTAAACAATCAACAATAGACAAACATAAAAGAGAAATACAGATTTTTTTTTTTACAAATTAAAAACAAAATATTAAAGTAACAAAAACATTATAAAGTAGATGTAGAAAATCAGTAGCAGTAATCAGTAACAGGAACATGTCTGCATTGGTTTTTGCCAGGATTCCAACAGATTCTTAAAACCATTTAGAGAGGTCAAGGCCGAGAGCTTCAGATCTTTTTGTAAGATATTCCAGGAAGCAGGAGCAGAGTAGGAGAAGGCCCTTTTGCCAAGTTCAGTCCTCACTGACGGAACACTGCAGGTAATCATGTCCTGAGAGCGCACGCTGTAGCTGCACTCACGCAAAGACATGTAGGAGGAGATGTATGAAGGCAGCAGACCAAGAAGTGATTTAAAGATGAAAATGTACCAGTGGAAGAGTCTGCGTGAGGTTAATGATGTCCAGTTAACCAGTGAATACAGGGTGCAGTGGTGGGTATGATAATCACAGCCAGTTATGAATCTTAGTGCACCATGATAGACAGCATCCAACATCTGCAGGGTGCTTGTAGGAGCATTCATGTAGAGAATGTCACCGTAATCAATGGAGGGAAGGAAAGTCACAGATACAAGGTGTTTCCTAACATTCAGTGTTAGACATCTATTTCTGAAAAAGAAACCCAGTTTAACTTTCAGTTTCTTCACTAGCTTTTCCACGTGTAGTTTAAAAGAGAGATGCGAATCGACCAGGATACCCAAATATTTATAGGAATCAAAAAACTCAATAGGGACATCATTTGATGATAAAATCAGAGGAAGAACTGCTGGGACCGACTTTCTGTTTGAAAAAAACATCCCTTTGGTTTTATCAGCATTTAAAACAAGTTTGAGACGGAACAAATATGACTGGATGATGTCAAAAGCAGATTGCAAAAACTGAAAAGCCTTAGCAACTGTTTTAGCTCGACAGTAAACAACTGTATCATCAGCATAGAAATGTAAGGATGCATCAGGGATGCTCTGACCTACATTAGCTATGTAGATTGTAAAGAGGGTTGGTCCTAAGACTGAGCCTTGTGGTACACCATTTTTAACTGTTAAATAACTGGAAGAAGTCAGAGTCAGATAATCTTTGTTGTCATTTGCACCGCATGTGGTACATTAGGGCGGCCGTGGTGTAGTGGTAATGGCAGTCGTCTCCCGATCGGAAAGTTGGCGGTTCGACTCCCGGGACCCGCACCATGTGTCGTTGTGTCCTTGGGCAAGACACTTAACCCTGAGTTGCTCCCGGTAGGACTGGAAAGCACCTTGCATGGTAGTCTGCCGCCACCAGTTTATGAATGTGTGTAGCATTCAATATATGTGTAGCACTTTGAGATTTTCAGTAATGAAAAGTGCGTTATAAATTGAATTAATAATAATAATAATAATAATAATTTGATGAAATGAGATTATGTACGCAGGGTCCCAGTTACATCCAGCAACAAAATGTAAGAGAAAAACAGTAATAACATCTATATAACCAAGAAAAACATCAACTAGAAATACACTAAGTACTAATGTAATAGAAAAATATAATTACAAACAGCAGCAAGAACATGAGTCTGTATGAGCAGATGGTCACAAATTAACACAGCAGCAAGAAACAGATCAACATCAGCATGATGTGATATTTTGCAGTGTTTATTCTTATTATTTATTTATTCATGAGTCTAACAGCCTCAGGGTAGAAGCTGTTCCTCAGTCTAGTGGTTCTACACTTAATGCTCCTCAGCCTCAGTCCTGAGGGGAGTGGGGCAAAGAGTGTGTGTGCTGGGTGAGTGGGGGCCTTCATGATGCAGGTGGCCCTCTTCCTTCCTCTTCCTGGCCCTCTTTCATCTTTTAACTACTTCTTGGTCTGCTGCATTCATACATCTCCTCCTACATGTCTTTGCGTGAGTGCAGCTACAGCGTGCGCTCTCAGGACATGATTACCTGCAGTGTTCCATCAGTGAGAACTGAACTTGGAAAAAGAGCCTTCTACTCCGCTCCTGCTTCCTGGAATATCTTACAAAAAGATCTGAAGCTCTCGGCCTTGTCCTCTCTAAATGGTTTTAAGAATCTGTTGGAATCCTGGCAAAAACCAATGCAGACATGTTCCTGTTACTGATTACTGCTACTGATTTTCTACATCTACTTTATAATGTTTTTGTTACTTTAATATTTTGTTTTTAATTTGTAAAAAAAAAAATCTGTATTTCTCTTTTATGTTTGTCTATTGTTGATTGTTTAAGGAAATTTCTACTGTTATTGTTGTCATCACTCTTTAGTTTGTAGCAGGTCGCTCTTGTTAATGAGTCCTCGAGGCTCAATGAGATTAACCTGACGAAATAAAGGTTGAATGAATGAATATGTCCAATCTTCTAATTTCCTTTGCTGCATAATGTACATTGCATTTATTCTAGCATTAGGTAAATGTATCTTGAAGGAGAATAGCACTTAAACTAGAAAGTTCCTGGAGAAACTTCGACGGGGGCTGCCGGCTGTTGCCGGAATTTCTATGCTGTGCCGTACAGGCTGTTGCCAAATAGAAAAAATTCGATGTGAACATATATGAGTTTGGTATCATCCAAAGCTACCACTATACCAAGTTTCAAATTAATATATCCAAAAATGACTGAGTTATAATCAATTTCTGTGTATTGTGAGGTAGCTGTGGCAGCCATCTTGAATCAAAATGGCTCCAAATGTTAATCAGTTCTAGAGATACATCTGATAAATACTTTCTATGAGTTTCAAACAGTACCAACAGTGAGTATGTTTTCATCAGATTCTAAATCATGTGACTTGACAGCAGCAGTTTGTGTGAGGAGTGTTCTCCCATTCATTTTCAATGGGGAAATATGGCAACTTTGTTAGCAAAATACATCGCCATGGTAACTCCGATTGCTTAGAAAAGTAATAGCACACATCTCTGAGTCGGGCCGGTCGTTTTGATATAACTTTTGTGGGGGTTCACTTTGTGGTTCGGTCCGTATTAAAGTTGAAAAAGATAACTTTTTCTGGTGTAGAATAATAAGTGGGCAGTAACCAACTAGTTCCTGGATTTGGAGATTCATTACGTCTTTGTTCGCAAATTACGTTGCCATGGTAAGTCGAAATGCCAATAAAAGTAATAGCACACATCAGGGGGCCGAGCCAGTCGTTTTGATATAACTTTTGTGGGGGTAGACATTGTGGTTCGGGCCGCATTAACGGTGAACGACAATGTAGACACACGTTCGAGCACAATAACAATAGGTGGCTTCCATGCATTTACATGCAATGGCAGCCCCCAATAAAAGTCCAACAAGGATATTCATTTAGAATTAAGAATAACTCACCCTGGACTACCATAATAGATATAATATATGTAATAACCAATCAAGTCGCTCCTGTCCAATAAAAGCGTACAAATGAAGGTGACAAAACTCTATCCAGACTTTAAGTAAGTTTAGGGTCTGGTTCGCAGAGTATGGAGTTAAATTGTTTTCACAAATATTCAATGAAAAAAACTAACAGTTAAGTAAAATTAAAATAGTAATCAAAACTTTTGGAATTGTAATGATTTCTTTTTTTTAAACAAAAACGTTTGTTTAAAAACTTTATTTTTAGTAAAATAACTAATTTTTCTCTCGTGAACAGTTATTTGCAAAACATAAACTTTTATTATTTTATTTTTATTACATGTTTGTGCTGCTGTGTGGAGTAATGTTTTTCTATGAAATTAGTGCTTAGTGTATTTTTAGTTGATATTTTTCTTAGTTCACATCTTAGATGTATTACTGTTCTTTAACACTTTATTGTTGGATGGAACTGGGAGCCTGTGTAAATAATCTTGTTTATCACATGTACCACATGTGGTGCGAATGACAATAAAGGTTCTCTGAAACCCCCAGTAGACCTGCGCGTACTGCCTATACGCCTCTGTACGACGTACGTACGCTGTGGCAAAAGCGTACCCCCGCGCAGCCCCTCAGGGCACGAACGCGCAAAGCTCTTTTTTTACGACCGCGTACGCTTGAGCGGTGTCTGACCATAAACTTCCCCGGCGCCGGACTGTTTTGTATGTTACACAAATGAATTAAATTCCTCTTCTTTATCGCTGATCGGGCCTTTTCTTTTGTTTTTTTGCCAAAAGTCAAGTAATCGCTTCTTCCTCCGTTCACTCGATGACTGAAATGAATGAATTCAGGTCCTACCTGGCAGCGCGAGGTTTTAAATATTTCCTTGTGGGCTGTGGGCTGCAGGAAAAGCGCTCCCTGTTTTTCCCCCCCACTTTTTATTAGTTTTTATTAACATATAAAGATAGAAAGACTGCAGCGGGAGCAGCCGAGCGAACCGCTACTCGTCTGGAGCAGAGAGACAGCGGCTTGTCCCACTCGCTGTCAAACATTTCAGTAGGCGTGTCAGCAAGTGACCAATCAGCGACCTCAGTTTGTCCTGCTTCGCGCGCAGCTGATCAAATTACAACAAGGATTGGAGCGAAAACGCGAGAATTACCGGGAGAACGAAAGAAGAGCTATAACAGTGAACGCATGCGCACTAAATGCGCGCGTAGAGTGGCGTCCAGGTAGGACGCTAAGGTCTATTGGAGGCTTGACTCTCACTCATAGCTTGGTTTATACTTCTGTCGTACGTCTTTTACCCCCCGTTGAGTGAAAATTTGAGTGATAAAAGGTTGCGCAACTTCTGGCTGCACTCCTGCTGTGATCCCCCGGTGACAGCCCGTCTTGTATGCAGCGTCTTGCAGTTCTGCTTGGGGGCCACGTACAAGACGGGCTGTCACCGGGGGATCACAGCAGGAGTGCAACCAGAAGTTGTGCAATGTTTGTTCACTCAACGGGGGGTAAAAGACGTAAGACAGGGAGTCTTGCGGAGTATAACCCAGCCCTGGGGCAAAGCAGAGCTGTGCATCTGTACGAGCGCCGCGCCACGTGCATGTGCAGTTCACAGCAGAGCTCAGCGTGAAGCTCCAACGTTTTCGCTCCAAATACTTGATGTCATTTGAGCAGAAGCAGGGCGGAGCGTTTAGCTACGGGACAAATTGAGGTCGCTGATTGGTCATTTGCTGACACGCACTACTGATTTGATTGACAGGTCGGGAAAGGCAGAGGGCTCGCACAGCTTTGTTCTGTGTTTATATGTTAATAAAAAGTCCTAAAAATTAGAATTAAAACAGGGAGCGCTGGTCCTTCAGCCCACACAGCAGACCAGCACACCAGGAAATGTTTAGAACCTGCGCATCCACGTTGGACATGACTTTAGTTCACTCGTGACAAGTTCATTCATTCCTCCTCATCGGAGGAGGAAGCGAATGGTGACCGCTTCAAGCGATCACTTGACTTTTGGCAAAAAAACAAAAGAAAAGTCCAGTTCAGCGATGAAGAAGGGATATTTAATACATTTGTGTCTCATACAAAACAGTCCGCCACCGGGCAGTTTATTGTGAGACAACGCGCGCGTGAGCGGTCGTAAAATTTGAGCTTGGCGCGTTCACGCCCGCGTTCAAAGGCTTGTGCCGCGGCGCTCACACGGCGTGGCGCGGCGCTCGTCAAAACGCACAGCTCTGCATGGCCCTTTAGAC
>JBBPBX010019340.1:12987-27235 GCA_038048925.1 Garcialebias charrua
GTTAGTTTTATATAGTCCCTCGTTTATCACAGGTGTTTGGGACCATGAGGTGCGTTGGACCATGCATATTGCTGGTGGGAACACGTCCACTAGCGATAAGTGAAAAACAGCAAAGTAGGATAGTTCAAGTTCAGTCAACTTTTGTCATGACACGTGCCAAGTTGCAATCACACTCATCACCTGTTACTCCCAAACTCCCTTCTTAAATAAACAATTTAAATTTTAATACTACTATATATACAATATTTTACATAAACAACACATGCTGTATGGATTGTTTATTTAAAATATTGTATACAGTATGTAAATTTAAATTGTTTAGGAGGGAGTTTGGGAGTAACAGTATATATATATATATATATATATATATATATATATATATATATATATATATATACGGAAAATATCCTATACTAGGATTTTTCATGTATGGGTATCCAAACAATATCCAATACTAGGATCTGTCAGATGTGTATCTGGAAAATATCCAATACTTGGATTTAATATGTATGGATATCCAGAAAATATCCAATATTAGGATCTATCACAGATGTGTATCTGGAAATTATCCAAATGCTAGGATTTTTTATGTATAGGTATCCAAAAAATATCCTATATGAGGATCTGTCAGATGTGTATCCGGAAAATGTCAAATACTAGGATTTACTATGTATGGGTATCCAGAAAATATTGAACATTAGGATCTATCACAGATGTGTATCCGGAAAGTATCCAAATGCTAGGATTTTTTATGTATGGGTATCCAGACAATATCCAATACTAGGATCTGTCAGATGTGTATCCGGAAATATCCAAATGCTAGGATTTATTATGTATGGGTATCCAGAAAATATCTAATATGAGGATCTGTCAGATGTGTATCTGGAAAATGTCAAATACTAGGATTTACTATGTATAGGTATCCAGAAAATATCCAATATTAGGATCTATCACAGATGTGTATCCGGAAAGTATCCAAATGCTAGGATTTTTTAAGTATGGGTATCTAGACAATATCCAATACTAGGATCTGTCAGATGTATATCCGGAAAATATCCATATGCTAGGATTTATTATGTATGGGTATCCAGAAAATATCCTATATGAGGATCTGTCAGATGGGTATCCAGAAAATATCCAACATTAGGATCTATCACAGATGTGTATCCGGAAAATATCCAGTGCTAGGATTTATTATGTATGGGTATCCAGAAAATATCCTATATGAGGATCTGTCAGATGGGTATCCAAAAAATATCCAACATTAGGATCTATCACAGATGTGTATCCGGCAAATATCCAATGCTAGGATTTATTATGTATGGATATCCGGAAAATATCCAATATGTGGATCTGTCAGATGTGTATTCGGAAAATATCTAATACTAGGATTTATTATCTATGGGTATCCAGAAAATATCCAATACTAAGATCTGTCACAGATGTGTGTCCGGCAAATATCCAATGGTAGGATTTTTTGTGTATGGGTATCTGGAAAATATCCAATACTAGGATCTATCACAGATGTGTATCCAAAGACTATCCAATACTAGGATCTGTCACAGATTTGTATCCGGAAATATCCAATGCTAGGATTTATTATGTATGGGTATCCAGAAAATATCCAATACTAGGATCTATCACAGATATGTATCTGGAAAATATGCAGTAGTAGGATCTTTCTCATATGGGTATCCAGAAAATATCCAATACTAGGATCTCTCAAGTATGGGTATGCATAAAATATTCTATACTAGGATCTATCGCAGATGTGTATACCGAAAATATCCTATACTAGGATTTATCATGTATGAGGATACAGAAAAAATCCAGTGCTAGGATCTATCACAGATGGGTATGCATGGGATATCCTGTACTAAGATCTGTTAAAGATGAGATCTCCCCGTATAGCACCGGAAACATATTGGATATGTGGCAGATACGGACACTTGCATACTGTTGTATTTCCCCGGATATTAGGCCTTTTCGTCCAGTGTTACTTGTTGAGGAGGAGGCAGGTCCGACCGGCCAGTTTAAAGAGTTTTAAAAAGTCGTGTTAAGCTCACATGGACAACCTGTCACCGGCCTTGCGTGTACACTGACTCACCGGTTGAAATGGACTTGCGACCTGTCCAGGGTGCACCCCATCTTTTGCAAAATGACTGCTGAACATGGGCACCAGCGACCCCCGCTACCCGAAAAGAAAGAAGTGGGTAAAGATGATGGATGGATGGATGGCTCAATCAGCTGAACACCAGCCACGCACTAGCCTGGTTAAAACCAGACCCTTGTCCTTCACTTCGCTTCGTACTAGGGTCTGGACTTTCTCCATAGAGAAACGATTCTTGCTGGAGGCGTGGCCTCTGCCTGAGGAACAAAACCATTGGATCTTAGAAAAATTTTGAACAGGGAAAGCATTCTGCTCCCTCCCCCTCTGTGCTCTGCCGAACTTGACTTCAGCTCCGCCTCCTGCTGCATTTTCTCTCGCTGCCTGCATATTCTGTGTTTATATGTTAATAAAACGTTTAAAAAATAAAATAAAACCATGTAGCGCTGGTCCAGCACACCAGAAGACCAGAAAATATGCAGGGACTCGGGCAACAACGTAAAACCCTAGTTTAATTCTCTCGTGACAACCTCAGTCATTTCCTTATTCTTTGCACTCAGCGGAGAGAGAGGAGGAGGAGGAGGAGGGAGGAGGGAGCGATCACTTGACTTTTGGCAAAAAAACAAAAGAAAACTCCAGATAAGGGATTAAGAAGGGGAAATTAATACATTTGTGTCACATATAAAACAGTCCTGCATCGCTTTGCATCGCTTTGAATGAGAACATGCGGCTGCTCGCTGGCTGCGCGCTGGGACAGGTGGGGGCGTGGGTTAGGGGCCAAAAACTCCGCCCCTTCTGTTCTCTGATTGGTCCGGTCAAAAATCTACCGGAGAAATCGTTGTCTATGGGAGAAGTCCCAGACTGAGCAGTGAAGGGAAATGAGAATTGAGCGGAGCTGTGCAGGAAGGCGAGGGCCAGGCTAGCCACGCACATCTCTGCACCTGCTGTCGTCTGCGGTGAAGGAAGTAGCAGCATGTACAAGCTGAAGTGAGCAGCGTGTTCAATTAAAATAGCCTTGTTCTATATTTTCCAAAAAAAATTCTCAAAATTTTTTTTTGTTCATCTATGTAATCATAGCTTATCTTTACAGTTGTTTTCTTTAGGCTATTTATTTTGTATGCCAATATTCATTTTGTGACTTGTTAATAGGCATAAATCTTATAGCTTCCTTTCATTATGTTTTTCAAACTATCATGTCAAACTGATTTGCTTACAAAAGCAGTAAAAGCTTAATACTGTACTTTTTTTTGTTTTTTTTGTTTTGTTGTTTTGTTTTTTTGTTCTGCTTCGGCCTTCTAATTACCAGTAATCTGATGGGTCTGGGTAGGGCTTGGAGAAAAAAAAAAAACTACGGGCTCGGTCCAGTCCAGGCCAGATTTATTAGGCCCTAATGCAACTCTACCCAGGGTGGGGCAAATGAGGATGGAGGCAGGCGGGGGGGTTTCACCTTTTCCACCCACATTATGTCTTATGTTAGTACCAGGAGTTGAAACGGCAATCTTTCGATCACAAGCCTACCTTCTCTAACCTCTGCAAAACCACTCCCACCAGTACTATCTGCTATAGACTATTTGAGAGAACATCACTTCAAAAACCACCAGGCTTGTATCCCTTTAACTGCTGGTTTGCTAAAAACCTATGAATACAAGTTGTATCTGTCACCCCCACCCCCAAGGACATAATGTTGGGAAGGCCTGTGTTTACAGTCAGACACGGGGACACACACACATGACTGTTTTCCCGCCAAGTCAGATTTGTAGAATTTCCCCCCAGAATCTCATGGCATTCGCCCGATAAGCTTTTATCCTGCCAGTTTGGAGACGCCTGGCACCGAGATGCATGCAGAGCCTCGGAGACCTCCTCTATCATTATTCATGAACATCATTATTTTGCAGCCGTCTGCATTCTTTCAATGAAAATTTCCCAGCCCCAAACTGCAGGCGGCCTCTGTATCAGCATGTCGCAGTCTTTTATTTATTTTTTCTTGGTTTTCACTCCAGAAAAATTAAGTATGTGTGAACCATCCTAAAACAAGCAGATGAGAGTCATTTGGCTAAATCTTTGTAACGCTTCATCATACCTCGCCCCCTCCTCCTTCTCCCCTCCCAAACTCCTCTAATTGGTTTAATGTACAGTGAAATGGGGTCGGATGTTTTCTTTTCAAACCCAAACTGTGGACAGATTCTGCCTTTCTTGCCATGTGGCTGTCAGGTTCAGTTAGCAGCTTAGGTAGACTGAACAAAAAGGATAGTTTAAGCTGAAAATCCAATCTGAAGTGGGCTGGGGGTAAAGTGTTCTTTAATAACGAAATGATGCATGAATTCTTACAGTGGAGTGGTAAAAGTCAATATCAGAGGTTACAGCAACGGCAGTGTACTTCTCTTACATTGTTAGCCTCGAACATAGTGTTTAATGAACACCTTGAGCAAACACTTATTCCTGCTGAATTCTCTTTCGAACCACACAACGATGGCATTTTTTTCCCAGCCAGTGAGTTTGCCGCTTGGTGAAAAGCACAAGGTTGATGTTGTCGGAGCTGAAAACCAGTTACTAAAATAAAGTTGAACTTGCACATCTTGCAGACAGAAAATCTTGCTAATGAAGCATCATTGAGGAGAATTCAGTGTGTCAAGGTGAGGTAACAGACTACCCTATTATGCAGTGTGGTTATTTACTACATGCCAAAGCTATGCTCATCATTATTGCCAGATCATTCCAAACAGCAGAATAAAATAATCTATTTTTTTTTAACGTTTGTCAGTTTTTTCTACCAAATTTAATGACTGTCCACAACCTCTAATTGAAATGGAAATGGGTTATCCCCTGCATAGATTAACACACCACTGGACACAATAAAATGTAATATATATATATTTTAATTTAATATCTGATGTTTAACATATAAGGACAAAAAAATTTTGATTTCGTATTTTCGGATCCAATCATACAATCACTACGGTAGCTGTTTATAGTTGTTATAACCATGTTTATCTGGCCTTTTTTTAGCTCCTGCTGTGGAGTGCCATAGGTGCTGGAAGAAAATCTATTATTCATTTCAATTCAATTCAGTTTGTTAATATAGCGCCAAGTCTGTAGAGCTAAATTGGGGCCACAAAGTTTGTTCAAAAGAAAAAGAAAATTGAAACTGAAAAATAATTAAAAAAAAACTGAAAAATAATGTCATATTGAAAAATAATTTTAAAACTGAAAAAAAATAGTTCAAAGCTACTTTTCAGATTCAAGTTGAACATTTTCAGTTTCAATTTTTTTTTTTCCAGTTTCAAATCTATTTTCAGTTTCAAATTTATTTATCCTTTTTTAACAAACTTTTTGGTCCCAATTTAGCTCCATACAGGTCACAACAGAAGTTGTCTCAGGGCTATGAACAGAAACATTCACATACGTTAAAAGGCCAATTTGTAAAAGTGATCTCTTTAACCTCCTGACACCCTGTGTCCACATACTGTATATGGGGACATTGCATTTTGGCTTTGCTGTACCTTATACTTCACTCTGTTCAGTAGTGTTTTATACTTTGTTAAGCCATGTTAATGTTGTGTTATGCTGTAAAATAAGCCCGTTGTCCCCATCTGAGGACTTAAAAAAAAAAATATATATATACATCATATCCAAAATACAACTTTCTGTTCGAAGAGTAAGCTTTATTTATACACAAATCAGGTCCCTCTAATCACAAATATCTAGGAGATATGACAAATGCACTGCAAAACAGAGCTTGGGTCATTAAAAGCCAGGAGATTGTGTTGAATCTTCATTTCATTGCAGTCTCCCATCCTGAGCAAGCACAAGGCAACAGTGGTAAGAAAAAACTCCCGTTTGACAAGAAGAAACCTCCAGCAGAACCAGGCTCAGGCTGAGCGGCCATCTGCTTTGTCCAGATGGGGTTTGAGAGGACAGGAAGGAGAAACAAATAAACATTGAATGGCAGGTCCAGATGTACTATCTATAGGAGGAAAGACAAAAAAACATGTTAAGATGGAAATTATTACAAATACAAGCTATTAATTTGTAACTATTCCTTTGAGGACATGTGGTCAATTTGTCCTCCAGTAGTCTAAGCCTATAGCAGCATAACTAAGGGCTAGGTCAAGAAACCAAGCCAACCCTAACTATAGGATTTATCAATAAAGCAAGCCCAGTCTTAAAACTGGACAATGTGTCAACTTCACGGACAGAAACTGGAAGTTGGTTCCACAAGAGAGGAGCCTGATAACTGAAAGCTCTGCCTCCCATTCTGCTTTTGGAAACTATAGGAACCACAAGTAAACCTGCAGTCTGACAGCAAAGTGCTCTGCTAGGAAACTATGGGACAAAAAGTTCTGTAATATAAAATGGTGCTAGGTTGTTGAGTGCTTTGTATGTTAGAAAAAGTATAAATCACTCTATAAATCTGTTGCAGAATTGACCCAAAATACTAAAATTAAATACTCACTTACTTTTACTTTTAGCCTTATACTTTTGGGTTTGAAACACTATTTCGTTGGTTGGGTATCAAAATCCAAAATCATAATTGCGGTCAAATTTGAACAATTACTGTTTTATAACATGACTTTATTAAGATTATCTTAATGTATCTGTTACTTTTTCATTCATCAGAATCTCTGACATATTAGTGGTCAGCTGCTAATGACAGTTTGATGATTTGGTAGCAGTTGAAATGGAAAAAGAAAAAAATTCTCCACTAGCCTTGACCAACAGCAGCATAACATGGAAATTATTCAAATGATGCAGGTCCAGTTCAAAGTAAAACTTGAATCTAAAATAAAGGCCAAAGCCTGGCACTAAAAGCAGTAAATCCCTTAAATGATGTACTGCTTCCAAACAGAACAACCCCGCAGCTGCCTCCCATTCGCCTTTTTAAAACTCTGAACCCACAAGTTAAATCTGCACTGCAGGAGAAGTGCTCTAATCAGGACATTAAGATATGATGGAGCAAGATGATGAACAGCTGAGGAGGACTTTTATTTATTTTCTGGATTTTACACGAAGGCGCTGAAGAGAAGCTTAAATAGGACAAATATAATATCTCTTGCCAGTTACGGCCAGTATCTTGTTTAAGTACAGTATTTTGAATAAGCTAGAGGCTTTTCAGATAACTGCTTAGACAGCCTAGTAAGGAATTATAGACATCCAGCCTGGAAGTAAGACGAACTATGGATGTTCCTTTTCTCAGATTTCCCACTGGTGACAGTTCCACATGTCTCATAAGCACTACGGCATGAACAAATATACATGTACAGCTAGTACAGTATAGTGTTTAGGATTTGGATTTGCTACGCTAGATGCTGCTAATAGTAGTGCTAGGTAAGCTAACTTATTTTTTACTCAACCCAACATTTAATTATTTATTGACATTCTTCTTTTTCAGGAAAAGTTTCATCTTAAGACAGGCAAATATGACAGACCTACACCTGTGCTATGGCCTGAAAAACCTAATGGCACTTAGAATACCAATATTTTGCTAACATACTGTAGTTAGCCAAAACAGTAGTTGCTGCTAATACTAATACTAGAAACTACTGTATTACAAACCTAAATTAACACAAAGAGATCAGAAGTCGCTACTGAGTACGGACGCAATTTGAATTAATATTCAAACCGGTCATCTGCCTCTTTGTAGACAATAAGGCTCTCTGATCGTGAATGCGCCAATTACCTATGACGCAAGCAAAGGACAACTCTGTAGAGTAGAGAGTCAACCGAGAAAAGGATGAGGTAAAGGCTGAGGACGAGTGCCCGTGGTCATACCTGTAGGAATTTTTCATGTACAGAGGACGAAAAGGAGACAGTGTCCAGATGCAAACTTTGGTTGATCTCTATGGTGATAGCAGCTTACAAGACTTCAGCATCTAACCTCAAAAAACATATTGTGGTATATGAGGTTTTGCATCTACCTGTATGATATTGCTGTTTTATTGCTTGTATGTGTGGGTTATTAGTTTGGCTAAGTATGCAAATATCTTAGATATTATTACTGCCATCGGTTTGCCTGGTACTAAAATAAGACAGAGCTTCTGAGAAATGTGCTTTGAATGTAGCTAGTATATACAGTAAATCAAACTGAATGCCTTCTATTGACAACACAATAAAACATCAATGGTTATAAAGTAATACTCTGATTCGTTTTTGAGAAGAGTACTTTGTACTTTTATTTAGTATTTTTACAACACCAGTACTTTTGCTTGTAATTGAGTACAATTTCAACGGTGACATTCTCTACATGAATGCTCCTACAAGCACCCTGCGGATGTTGGATGTTGTCTATCATGGTGCACTAAGATTCATAACTGGCTGTGATTATCGTACCCACCACTGCACCCTGTATTCACTGGTTAACTGGACATCATTAACCTCACGCAGACTCTTCCACTGGTACATTTTCATCTTTAAATCACTTCTTGGTCTGCTGCCCTCATACATCTCCTCCTACATGTCTTTGCGTGAGTGCAGCTACAGTGTGCGCTCTCAGGACATGATTACCTGCAGTGTTCCGTCAGTGAGGACTGAACTTGGAAAAAGGGCCTTCTCCTACTCTGCTCCTGCTTCATGGAATATCTTACAAAAAGATCTGAAGCTCTCGGCCCTGACCTCTCTAAATGATTTTCAGAATCTGTTGGAATCCTGGCAAAAACCAATGCTGATTTGTTCCTGTTTTTGATTTTGTACATCTACCTTATAATGTTTGCTAGTTTTTGCTACTTTTTCTTTTGTCTATTGTTTAATGTACTTGTACCATTGCTGTTCATCATTCTTTAGTTTGTAGCAGGTCGCTTTCGTAAATGAGCCCTCGAAGCTCAATAAGATTTACCTAACTAAATAAAGGTTGAATGAATGAATGAATGACTTTAAGCAGTGTAACAGTACTTGTCCTTGAGTACACATTTTCAGTACACTTTCTACCTCTGCTAGTTACCACTAAACATATTGATAACATGTTAGCCTCAAGTAAAGGTTGAGTGCAATCTTTACTTGTAGAGGCAAAGACATTAAGTGAGCCAACTTATATTATATTCTATTAAAGATCTGAAGCTCTTGACCTTGACCTCTCTAAGTGACTTTAACCATCTGCTGAACTCCTGGCAAGGACCAATGCAGACATGTTCCTGTTTTTAGTTTTCTACATCTGCCTTATAATCTAGCTGTTATTGCTACTATTTGGATATTTTATATTAATTTGTAAAATGATGAAAAATATATATAATAATCTGTATACCTCTTTTATAACAGTCTATTATTGTTGTTGTTGTTGTCCATTGTTGTCATCATTCTTTGTTGAAACCAGGTCTCTCTTGTAAATTAGTCATCAAGGCTCAATGGTTAACCTGTCTAAATAAAGGTTGAATGAAAAAAAAACTTACTGAACAACCTTGCACTTTCTACTTTTCTTCTTTTTCAGATTTATAGTTTTATCTTGAACAAAGGTACAGAACGGTGATTCCACGGCTATTAATCTAATATGGCACATTGTCCTCTAATGCAAAACAAGTTATGAGTTTGCAAAGGCTGTGCATTAGACTTTCCTTACATGAGTTTGCAAAATGTTGATGAACAAAGATTTTTTTAAATATTTATATATTATATTATATTTATATATTATATTATATTTGTATTATTATATTATTATATTTTTTATCTTAATATTTGTATTTTTTACATTATATATATATTTATATTTATATTTATTATATGTATTTATTTATAAAAACAAACCAAATGTTACGTGAATACTGTGTACTATTATTGAAAAGTTTACTTATTTAACTATTTTAAAATGATCAAGTAGTCTTCAGGACTACATGCTCATCCCCCCACCCCCTCACATCTCTGTATACAGTAATATTTTGTCTTTGGGGCAAAGTCAAATGTATGTTTTATTTTATTTTTGTTGTAAATAGCTTGAAAGTTATCTTGTTTACATACAGTATATGTCCAGTCTGTTATTTGGTCATCATTAGAAGGCAGTTTTAGTCATGAAACTCTCTTGAAAGTCATCCCTCAGGCTATTCTTTTTATCCGCACAGACTGAGGGCCCGACTAATTCCTGTCCACTCCGATCGAGAGAGGACCAGGAGGGACTGGCCCACATAACTGTAATGAGCTGTGCACATGTACAGTGAGGTAACACAGTGAGACATGTGCTTATGTTGATGGGTAGGAAACTAAAAACCTACCACAAAATTCTGTGTGTTGAACCAGCTTGTTATAGCGTACTGATGGACATAGTCATAATGAGCTTTGAGAGGTCTGCCAGAGAATGAATTGGGATAATTTATCTGCCCTTAAGGTACACAGTATTGAAGGACAATAATGAGGATCAGCATGGCTTTAAGATTACTTCATGATTTTGACTTGCTACGATGGAATAGGAATGCATAGTAACAAATACATCTCAATAAATACAAATATATTTAAATATATCCAGTATATATATATATATATTGTATACAGTACATTAAACTATTTATGTCTTAAGGCCGGCGCAGAGCTCCGCGCTTGAGCGAGCGCGGCGCCCCGCTGTGTGAGCGCCGTGCGTGCGCCGCTGCACAAGCCCTTTGAACGTTCACGCGAACGCGCCAAGCTCCAATTTTACGACCGCGTACGCGATGCGCGGTGTCTGACCAATCAGCGACCTCAGTTCAGTCCCCCTCCGCGTGCAGCTGCTTACAGAGAACGTGAGAAGAAAGCAGAGCTCTGCCCGGTGAACAGGCGCGCACAGAATGTGCCGTGTGTGGTGTCTAGGGAGGACGCTGAGCTCTGCATCGGGCTTTAATGAAGACAAAGAGAAGCCACACACACACAAGAACGTAAAGAATCTTGCTGTGGCAGGACAGCATGAGACCTGGGGGTTGTTGGCCCAGCAACCAGGATTTTATCAGTGGAACAGCCAATCACACACCAGAAGAAGCCACATATTATCACACAACAGCTAGGGAAATTTAGCATTCTCGGAGGACCTTTCGGCGGGACAGGTCTGATATGCTCACAACTCCTTGTGCACAAAGAATTGTTCTATTTCTTGTTGTACTCTGATTATTCTGTTAACCTGTGTCTGTCAATAAATCTTTATCATTTTTAAGACACATCTGATCATTGAACACCGTTTGAAATCCCTTCAACCCAAAGAGGGTTATTTGATTGTGCTTTCTGGAAAACAATACATTTTTACATTTAGGCACTCCTGCAATCCTCACACTTTTTCCTGTTACAAACTGACTCCGGCCCCCCACCAGAGAAGGGAAAAGTTATGTGGCCCTCACAGGAAAAATTTTGGGGACCCCTGGTGTAGAGGCAGTGCAGCCGGCTCAGGACCGGAAGGTCCGGGGTTCGATCCCTGGTCACTGCATACCTCGTTGTGTCCCTGGGCAAGACACTTAACCCTGAGTTGCTCCCGGTAGGACTGGATGGCGCCTTGCATGGCAATCTACCGCTACCAGTGTATGAATATGTGTATCAATGGGTGGATTGCTCAGGTAGTCCCCGACTTACGAGCGCTCTGACCTACGAGCGTCCGGACTTACGAGCTGGCGAACGAGCAGTAAATTTGTAAAAAATACAGCACTTTTTTGTGTTTTTAGATGAAAGTGTGTTAGCTAACCGTTTGGAAACACGTTTCCGACCATGTTTATGAACTAATATGAACGTTTTTGATGAAAAACGAGTGTTCGTAGTAGCGCTAGCATAAATGTTCCAACTTACGAGCGAAAATCCGGACTTACGAGAACACGTGCTTCGTGTTCCAACTTACGAATTTTCGTGTTACGAGCAACTCGCAGGAACGGAACTCGCTCGTAAGTCGGGGACTACCTGTACTGTGAAGCACTTTGGGGCCCCTCATAGGGGGCTGGAAAGTGCTATACAGTATAAGTAAGCTCCATTTACCATTTACAAAACTGTCGGACCTCCGAAAATTTTAGATCAGTTTTTAGATTTCTCTAACGCAGTAAAACCAGTCCATGCAATGAGAAGCAGCAAGTAGTACCAGTGTTAATCTGAGCACACACTTATAACTTTATATATAACTTATATTACAGCCTCAAAACAGCTAATGGACTATTAGCTGTTTTGAGGCTGTAATATAAGTCCTATACATAATTCATTTCTCTGCACGTTCATCGACTGTATTGGTGTAAAGGTGTGGCTGCTTGCAGTCAACTGCATATCAAATGAAAAATAAGCTATTAAAGCAAGATACAGATTGGTTTACTTATCTATAAGTCAATGTATATTATAAAGAAAAATAATTGCATCAAAGAAAAAAAGGTGTTTCAAATTTCAGATTTAAAAAAAAAAACAGCCTTTCTTGAATGGTTAAACATATTTTCTGCTTTTTCTAATTAACACCATCGCACCTATGCTAAGACTTTTTCTATTTCTGTCCTCATAACTGTTCTGTTTTTACAGTCTATTTGTGGTTACTGTATGACTCCCTGCCTCCTGTTTCTTCTTCCGTTTCCTTTTTTTCCCTATTTGATAGTTTGTACAGTTTTATGTAAATGCCACTTTGATGATAAGACAAAATCTTTCTCTCTGAAAAGACAAAACTGCCATGATTCCACCCTTTTGTCGACGGATTTGCTTTATTCTCACGGATGCTCTGCAATCCTCCAAAGGTGGCGTACATCATGTGTTAACCAAATGGAACCTGACAACTGCCTCATTCATTTGCAGTCCGTGCTCATTTCAGAAGTTAGAAACAATAGCCCCTTGCATTGCGGCATCTCCAGTAAGGATGGTAAATACGTGCCAAAAAAAAAAAAAGTATGGCATCACCTAGAGGCTTCTCTCTCTTTCTGATGTACACCGCAGACAACACCATACATAAAGAACCCTTCTTATCTTATTTGAGCAGTTGCTTTAGGTATTTCTGCAAACTCCAAGGGGGGAGAATTATAAATCACTATGAAGCAAGATTGCAATCAGTGAGTATTGTTGCAAAGAAGACTAATGAAACCACCCACACTGGTAAATGACCTGCAGATCAGGTAAGATACAGGCTCCCCACAGTTGCAGAGATGTGATACACTGGATCTCTTACAGGCGTAGCCTCCCATGATGTGCGGTGAGCTGGCCCGAGCCAGATAAGGCCACAAAGGCAAACCAATGGGGCCCTTTGTCTGTTTGTTCCATTATGGTAACACAAGCCTAATTCAGATTTGGTGGAACTTTAAATGTATCGCAAAGATGAAAAGAACTATAGGTATTAAAGAAAGCTGGTACTCCCTATGGTAATGCACATTTAACTGTAAAATGCATGCTACATTGTTTCTTTGGAATAAATTAGCATGCTTACTATTGTTGCTTAGTACTTCCAAAGACCTCAAAATGATCAAAGAGAACAAGTTTCTTTGAAGAGGAAAACATTCATCATATTTTAGGTTAACAAGAACTGAGTTTCTTTCTACTGCAGTTGGCTGGTGTCATCCGCACAACCGCCCACCCCTTGTCAAATGTGAAATATCTATTCTTAGATTATTTTTTTCCACATATTCTTACCAAAGAAAGATAATGCCCCTTTAAAATGTATTTGCATTATCATACCGGCCTACCATGCTTATTTATCTCTCACTGTCATGCAAGCTCTATCAAAAACATAGAAATAACAATAAAATAAAATAAAATTACTATGCAGATTCACACTTGTGGTAGCTATAGGAATCCTTTCCAATTGTATGGGTTGTACATACTGTGTAGTGCACCCACACTACATATGGCTCTGTAACACAATGACTGGCTCTTATTTTAAACCAACTAAGGCCAAATGTATTTTAAGCTGTTAAACCAAAATATATTGTATGTTTGGTTATTTATAAAACAACTGAACAGCTTTTCCCTATTACAGTTGCTTCTAACTGTATAAATGCATTGCAAGAAAGAAACGTTAAAATGGTCATACATTTAGAGCAGGTTGAACATCAGATGTTTTCAATAGGTTTCTCTGAGAGTTATGAGATACAGTCTGAGCAAGAGGATTGCTCACGTTTTAAAACAACTAATCAAAAGAAAACCTTCGTACTGTATTTTGTTCAAATTCTATGACAAACCTTTAGATAACTGTCAATTTTACTTGAGTTATTTTAATAGAATTCCATGTTTTTTTTTAGAAACACAAATACTTTTTGT
>JBBPBX010019340.1:27331-44544 GCA_038048925.1 Garcialebias charrua
AAAATGCACTTAAAAGGCCTTAAAATTCCATTTAGATTTAGCCATGCCATGAGGATGTACCCAATTTAATAATTAAAATGTACTGGTATTGATATTGATGATACTGGGCCGGTATTTTGTATTGTATAAATACAAAATCAAACACTGTTTTTGTCAGACATATGTGAAGCTATGAATGTTTAATAAATAGAACACTGCACAAACTATAGAGTTTAACATATTAGAGTTATTTTAAGAGATTAGCAATCTACATTGGTCTAGGCTGCACTCAATTTGTTTTTCAAGGTCATTCAAAGAGCTTTGCATCTACAACAGGCTTAATTGTCCGTATCTTTTTACAAATGTATTTCACAGAACCTCACCTTAATAAAGATTTAAACTGGAATCCTGGAATCCTGGCAAAAACCAATGCAGATATGTTCTTGTTTTTGATTTTGTACATCTACCTTGTGGTGTTTTGCTAGTTTTGATACTTTGCATTTCACTTTCTATATCTCTCCTATATTTTTTTTTCTTTTTTCTGTTGTTTGTTGTTTAAGGAAATTCTACCATTGCTGTTCATCATTCTTTAGTTTGTAGCAGGTCGCTTTTGTAAATGAGCCCTTGAGGCTCAATGAGATTTACCTGACTAAATAAAGGTTGAATGAATGAATGAATGAATGAAAACTATTGATTTAACTAGTGGTATGGTGACACAAATGTTGACATACCAAGTACAGGGAATTTAAGTTTCAGTCTGATGAATTTCAGTTTCCAGAATTTCATTTGTTTTCTCGGATATAGTGTCTTTAAAAGTGAAGACAAGTGGTATGCCAATGTCCCTCATCACTGAAGAATTTGAATAGTGAATATTTGTAGTTTTCAAGATATGTGTTTTTCTGGAGTGGAACTGAACAGGGAATGTAAGTAAACTTCCATGTTCTTAATGCAAGATATTCAAGTGGATTGGTATTGGACTGTGTATAAGAACACATATAGGTTATTATTATTATTATATGTGCTTGTATGAGGCAGTGCAAAGTGATGGATCCTGGTAAGTGGAGGGAGTAATTTTATTCACTGCCAGATGCAATAACGGAAACTGGGAGTGTCCATTTGTGGCCTTGGCCTTGAATCTTCAGCCACTCCACGTGTCACCTCAATCACTTGAGGAAACTATATTTTTAAGCAATATACAAACTAGAAAACATAGTTTCCTCAAGTGATTGGGGTGACCAGTGTACACACACATTTAAATACACATTTATTTTTTTATTTCAGCTGCTCCCTTCTTCAGAGGTTGCCACAGTGAACTCGCAAAGACTTGACAATTATTTTTACGCCGGATGCCCTTTCTGACTCAACCACAAACCACTAAGCTATCACAGCCCTCTGTATGGAGCAGAAAGCTGCCAGAAGCCCATGTAGCAACAAACCAAAATGGAGTGGATACCTCACATACTTTTTTAAGATATCATGCTCAAAACATGCATGGACGGACAAACAGAGGATATTTTCACTTCCCCCTTTTTGTTCCGTGACTGGGGAGAAAACCCCATAAAACTCTGCACAGGTACCGGTATGTGGAATTAAAAAATGAGGTTTTTGTAAAATGTTATCCAGTGACTTGCCTGTAATTCATGCTGCCTGTGTACTGAGTTCAGGCCTTTTCAAAAAAGAGAACTGCTTTGTATATTTATGGTCATACATTCTCAGATGATGGCTTGTTTTGACTATTGGACTGATGAACATTATGACAGTTCTCTGAAAGTGCAGTTTAAGTATATTTCCATTAGGCCTTCTCCCCATTGAAAATAGAAATAGTATCTCTCAGATATGCGTTTCTAGCTTTTGGTATATTTTAATATGTTAAATTAACCATTTTACTGGTGGAAAAGAACATTTCTTTTTCCATCTTTATTGTGTAACTTAAAGGCACAAATAAGTCAATTATCTGGATTTTTTTATAGGGCAGCAAAACAACAGATATTTGAAAAAGACTACTTGTTGTAGTCTCATTGTGCTTCAGTGTTTACGACAGCAATGAAAGCAAATGACCTTCGATTAACTCTGGCTGCCAACACTGCATCCCAATTCGTCTTTGTTGGCTCCCAGCCTGAGCTCACACCTTTAAGTCAAAGACCCGATTAACAGGATCACTCTTAAAAGAAATGCCTTTTGAAACTTTGTGTGTGTGTGTGTGTGTGTGGGGGGGGGGGGTGTCTGTGTGTGTGTGTGTGCCAACACTCATGTTTCTGTTCTCTTACACATGCATTTGTGCACTCAGAAAGGATTAGGAGATTCTGAATTATGACAGCTGCCTTCAGAAGAAAGTGGAGAGGGTTGGACAGAGATAGGACAACAGTGATGGAGAGCAAAACTGCCAACTGGAAGAAACGAATACAGAAAGTTGGACTAGACACCTTTCATTCAGCACTTTCATTGACTTAGTACACCACTGCGTATGTCGCTGACTCTTAAAACACTTGCAGTATTCTTAAAGATCCATTTACATTTAGGGGAAATCTTTCTACCTTGAGCCAGTGAGGTTGTTTTACTTACCGTAATTGTCTCAGGACAAACAGATAATTTTTTGCTGTGTAGCTCTTGCTGCCACAGAATGTGCATCTGCTGAATATTAGGGTCAGTGCAACCAGAACAAGTAGAAAAAACTACAGTATATGTATTCTTTTTTTTGTTGTTGTTATTTATTTATTTATTTTTTGTTAGAGAAGATAAACAGTAGCATGGTGGCACAGTAGATTGCAATATTGCTTCCCATAGAAAAGGATTGAATCCCAGCCTGGAAAGATTGCAAGTCCATCAGAGGGTCACATTGAGAAAAACGAGGAAAAACAACCATTCACCCTCTCACTATAACCTAGAGAATTTACAATTACCAATCAGCCTAACATGCATGTTTTTGGTCTATGGGAATAAACCAGAGTATCTGGAAAAACACCATGCATGCACAAAGAGAACATGCAAACTCCACCTAGACAGGGCCAGGCCATAATTTGATCCAGTGACCTTCACACTGACAAGCAACAACTCTTACCAACTGAGCCACCATGTCACTGTACCACCTGGACTGATATGAAAATGATATTAATGAAAGCAAGGAGTACTGAGGATACACTAATGCCCCTTTTCCACTCGCTCGGCGCAGAGTGGATCAGTCTGGTCTGGTCTGGTTCAATTCGGATCGGCTCACATGTAGCTCTGTCTCCATTCACTTCTGTAGCCCTTCGGTGGGCGGGGTGTAGGATCCTACTCGTCTCACACGTGGTGGAGGTAGTGTTCCCTTAACTATTTTCTTTTGCCATGATATCTATTATGTTCGAGCTCCAACAATACGATCAGCTACGCTTCGGTTTGGTGCGGGCGAGGACAAGCTCAGATGGAGGATCTGTTGTTGTTGTTCTGAAAAGACCCACAATGCACCTTTCCCCAATAAAAGACAAACGTAGTTGTTTGAATCGAGTGTTTGAAAAAAAAAACATTTGTTTGAGAAGGGGCAGATATAATAAGATTATTTTCTTCTTCTGCTTCCTTTCATGTCATGTATTGTTTTATTTCTTGTTGTTTTGTAAATAGTTTTCTTGTGTTCTTTTAATCTGGAATGAATAAATAATCTAAAATAAAAACAAAAAAATAAGTTATACCAAGTGAGAATCGAACCCACTTGGTCTGGATAAGGTTTGGAGCAGCAAAAAAAAACAACGCATTTCCAGTGAGCTACTGAGAAGTGTTTATTTTCAAGGTCCACATTGTATTTAAAGAAACCGCCCCTCATAAAATTCTGGCTACGCCCCTGTGTTTATGACGTGAAGGACGGCGCGCTTACAGCTCGCTTGAACCCTGCTCTGAAATCAGTCCGGAATCGCGGTGCGGCGCGGCTCATATGTGAGGTGGAAAATGCGTCCAGCTCGCTTCTGGCACGCATATATTGCGCAATAACCGACCCGAACCGGCAAGTGGAAAAAGGGCATAACAGGCAAGACTATTTAAACAGAACCATTCATTGTATGCACAATCAGTTCAAAAGACTTTAAATCAACATTAGGGAACAAAACTCTGCTAAAAAAATTGTCAAACTATCCATCCTAACATCCATTATCTTTACCCCTTCTTCTTTTTCGGGTTGCGGTGATAACATGTGCCCATGTCTAGCCATATCACTTTGTGAGAGGCGGGGTACACCCTGAACAGGTCTCCAGTCCATCACAGGGCCGCATAAAGACAAACTAGACCATCAACTATTCACTCTCTCACTCACACCTAGGAACAATTTAGAGTTACCAATCAGTCTAACATGCATGTTTTTGGTCTGTGGGAGGAAACCCGAATACCTGGGGAAAATCCATGTATGCACGGAGAGAACATGCAAACTCCACCCTGAAAATCCCTCGGCTGGAATTTGAACCGAAGCGACCTGCTTGCTGAGAGGCAGCAGCTCTACCAACTGTGCCACCGTGCTACTAAGACTAATGACAAGAATTTGCCTCTTACCAATGAGGCATTCTGATTTTTTTAGTCCTGTCAATGTTTGCTAGGTGTTTTTAATAAAATACCAAGGACATAGTATTTATTTCAACTGAACAGGTTTGTGATGGTAAGTTGGAAAAACTTCTCTATAGCCTGGTTGTCCTCATCCTCAATTGGCAAAAGCACCAACAGCCACTCTGGAAGACACTGGACCACATGACATCTAGCCCGAGGGATTGAAGTTGATATTCTCTGTGTGGGGTTTCCATTTGTTGATCTCCTCCACTCTCTAGTCTAGTGTGTCTACATCTTGCGGTTTGCTTTAGCTCCTGCATTCCCCTGGTGTTCCGTTCCTGTCACACCTGTCCACTTCCAATCATCACAGGTGTTGTCATCTTGTCTCGTCAGTGTTTGTATAAAGTGAGTGTCTTTTCATTCCTCCTGTGTCTGGGCATTGTCCTCTGATGGCTACATGTTCTGTTCTCTTGACTTCTAAATCTCCTAACTTGTCTGTCCAAAAAGGTCTCACTTGCAAATGAGTCTTTGAGGCTCAATGTGATTTATCTGTTTAAAGTCAAAGTCAAAGTCAACTTTATTGTCAGAACTGCAATATGTACAGGACATACACAGGACCGAAATTGCGTTTCTCTCAGTCCCTCGGTGCAACAGTAACCATCTAAACACTAAACACTAAAACATTTAATAAACATAAGCATAAAATAGTAAAAGTGTAAGTGCAGAGCGGATCAGTCTGGTCTGGTCTGGTTCAGTTCGGATCGGCTCAGATGTAGCTCTGTCTCCATTCACTTCTGTAGCCCTTCGGTGGGTGGGGTGAATGAATTAATGAATTAATAAATGAATGAAAGTACGTTTTTGGCTGACCCGTCGGCTCTGTTTTGGTTTTGTAAATTTTATTTACTTGTTTAACTTGGAATCTCTTGGGATCAGCCTGCACATGGGTTCACTCTTAAAGCAAAATTATGTCACTATGCCTGTCTCCTGGTTCTTGAATTGTGCAGATCCAGCAGTATGGGCAGCTTATTCATTCATTCAACCTTTATTTAGTCAGGTAAATCTTATTGAGCCTCGTGGGCTCATTTACAAAAGCGACCTGCTAAAACTAAAGAATGATGAACAGCAATGGTAGAATTTCCTTAAACAATAAACAATAGAAAAACAAAAGAGAGAAATACAGTACATAGTTTTTTTTAACAAAGTATCAAAAAAGTATCAAAAAAGTAGCAAAACATAAGGTGGATGTATAAAATCAAAGACAGGAACACATCTGCTTAACACAAATGGTCTTCTCCACAGACCAATGGTCTGTGGAGCATACAGATATGCTGCAGTCTGTGGATGTCCTGTTTTGAGGCTGAACTGCCCCACACTGATGGACATGGTTAAGACAGTCTCAATGATAACTAAGTAAAACTACAATTAGTTCCTTGGTCTGGTTGAACTTCCTCAGCAGATGCTGGAAGTACACCCTCCACTGTGCTTGGTACTGTTGTCCCACTTCAGCTCCCTGGTGATTGTTCTCAGTCATCACTGTTCAGTCAAAATTAGTGAGTGCTGGCAGGGCTGGAGAGATTATCCTTAAGCCCACTATCATCTTCATTGTTTTAGCTGTGTTCAACTCAAGTTTGTTTTAATGTTCCAAAGAACAACCTAATCATCTGTAAGCAGAGTCATCAACGTCAGGGATGAGGTCAATAATGGCAGTGTCATCTTTAAACTTCATGATTATGACAAGGGGTCCATGGAGGTGCAGTCATTTGTATACAAGGACTAGCACAGTGGGGAGAGCAGACAACCCTACGGAGCACCTGTACTGGTAGTGCATATTCCTGAGGTGAACTTCCCTAACCTCACCTGCTGCTCTCTACCAGTGAGGAAGTTGGTGATCCACTGGCATTGGGGGTTGACACAGTAAGTTGGGTCAGTTTGCTGTATACAGTAGTCATCCTGGGGTGATGGTATTAAACGCAGAACTGAAGTCAAAGAACAGTATCCTTGCACATGTTCTTGAATATTTGAAGTGTTGCAAGGTAACATGGTGTCCCATGTTCACTGCGTCATCTGCCGATCTGTAGATCTGTAGTCATTCAGTCCTGTGACAGTTGACTTCTTGGGGATGGGTATGATAGTGGAGTGCTTGAAGCAGGAAGGCACAAAACACAGCTCCAGAATGAAGTGTTGAAAATCTGAGTGAAGACTGGTACAAACTGCTCTGAACAGATTATCAAGCATAAGGATGAGACTCCATGTGGACCAGCTGCCTTCCTTGCTCTTTGTCTCTTGAACAGTATTTGCACATCTGCCACACACATTTTAAAGGCAGGCTAGATGGATGTCTAGCTGGGCAGCTGAGTCTCAGGGGATGTGAATTGCTGCTGACTTGTTAAGTGGGGCAGGACTTTTCAAACCTGCAATAGAAAATGTTAAGTTCATTGACCAACTGATGATCACTAATTGTCTGTGAGAGTAGTCTTTTATAGCTAGTTCATTCACCCTTTATTTATACAGGTTAGACTCATTGAGCCTCGAGGACTCATTTACAAGTGATGTTCTGAAGGCACTTCCAGATGGTTGATGGTTCACTGATTGACATCAGATTGTTCAACTTGCTTCAGTAGTTATTCTTAGCAGTTCTGATTTCTTTCTCTTTTCAGTGTGCTTCTTGCCTTATTATACAGCACCTGATTTCCACTCCTGTATGTCACCTCCTTGGTGCAGCTGTTTCACATTTGGCAGTAAACCAGGGCTTGTCATTGTTGTACTTAATGCAAGTCCAGGTGGGAACACATATGTCCTCACAGAAGCCGATATAAGATGTCACGGTATCTGTGTTTTCGTCCAACTTGTTTGTAGCTTCATCAAACACACACCAGTTTGTCAGTTCTATAAAGTCCAGGAGCCTTTGTTAATCCACCTCTTCACAGTATTGACCACTGTCTTGGCACACTTGAGCTTCTGTCTTTAGGTCAGGAGAAGATGTATTAGACTGTGGTCAGAGAGATCCAGGGCAGCACGGGTCCCTTTGACATAGGGTAGCAGTGATCTAACATGTTACTTTCCCTGGTGGGGCAGCTAACGTGCTGTCTGTATTTTGGCAATTTGTCAAAGAGTTTAAATCTGTCATGTCACCCAGAATTATTAAAAACTGAGTTTGTGTTTGTGCTCCATGTTGATGACCTGTTCTGGAAGAACATGCAGTGCCTCACGTGCACACTCGTGTGTGTGTGTGTGTGTGTGTGTGTGTGTGTGTGGGGGGGGGGGGGGGGTGTAAACTCCTCCTAGTACAATGGATGAGAAATCACTCTGGCGACGGTTTGCAGTTACGGTAATAAATAAAGACCAGATTGGGACTACAGGATTTTGTCAACACTGTGACATCTGTGCCCCTACACTGGTTCATATAAAAACAGATGCCTCCTCATTTTTTTTCTCACCTAAGAGTGATGTGTCTCAGTCTGCTTTGTGAAGATGGAAGCCAGGATTTGGAACGTGCTGTACGGGAAGGGCTCAGTGAGCCAGGTCTCAATGAAGCACAGAAGCAGAGAAAGAAAAGTCTTATGTTGCTGGTATGCAATGATAGTTAATCCGTTTTGTTGCTAATAGAGCAAACATTAGCCAGAAAGATGCTAGGTAACGGTGTGTGTAGTCCACATTGCCAGAGTTTAACAAGCGATCCCGTACACTTCCCCTGTTTGAAAATCCACCAGCATTTGTGTCAGCTGAGGAGATAGCTACTATGATGCCCAAAAAGCTGTTGAGGAATAAAGAATCAGGAGTAATGCCTGATGGCACAAGCTGTCCGATATTCAGCAGGTCTTTTGCGCTGTATGAGAAAGTATTTGGTTCACATGTGGCAAAACAAACAAGGAAGAAAAAAAAACAAAGCAAACATGATGGAGCTTCTAACCAGTGTTGCCGTCTGCGGCGCCATCTTAGATTGTGACTCATCACATGACGTGTGATGACATTGCCTAAAATTATGTTGTATTTTCTATAATTTCAGAATCCGATTATTATTATTTTTTTTACATTTTTGTGTGGACAAAGTTTGTGACATTGAGATGGATAACCTACTTTTTTGTGATTCTATACTGAACAAAAATATAAATGTGACATTTTTGTTTGTGTCCTTTTTTTCATGAGCTGAACTCAAAGATTTAAGGCTTTTTATATGAATGCAACAGGACTTCTTCTCTCAAACATT
Organism: Garcialebias charrua; assembly: GCA_038048925.1. NCBI lineage: Eukaryota > Metazoa > Chordata > Actinopteri > Cyprinodontiformes > Rivulidae > Garcialebias > Garcialebias charrua. Next base: position 36,021 of record JBBPBX010019340.1, read on the forward strand.
GTTCACAAATTTGCGTAAATCTGTAGGTGAGCACTTCTCCTTTGCCAAGGTAATCTGTCCACTTCACGGATGTGGCATATCAAGAGACTAATTAGACAGCATGATTATTGCACGGGTGTGCCTTAGGCTGATCACAATAAAGGGCCACTTCAAAATGTGCAGTTTTATCACACAGCATAACGTCACATAATGCCATGCAGTTAACATGCTGACTACAGGAATGCCCACCACAGAAGTTGCCTGTAAATTGACTGTTCATTTCTCTGCCATAAGCCATCTCCAAAGGTGTTTCAGAGAATTTGGCATTACATCCATCCGACCTTAACTGAAGACCACATGTAACTACACAAGCATAGGACCTCCACATCCAACATTTTCACCTCAAATCATCTAAGATCAACCAAACGGACAGATACTGCAAAAATTGGTTTGAATAACCAAAAAATGTCTGCACATACTGTCAGAAACCGTCTCAGGGAAGGTCACCTGCATGCTCGTCATTCTCATCGAGGTTACCTTCTGACAACATTTTGTTGTCGTAATCGACCTGAGTGCATGAATGCTCACATTTGATAGTGTACAGCATGTTGGAGAGGTGTTCTTTTTACAGTACAGGACAGGTGGCAGAATGTGGGTATGGTGTATTGTGGGTCATCTGTGGGATTGTGCTGTGATAAAACTACACATTTTTTTAGATTGGCCTTTTATTGTGGCCTACGTACGGCACACCGGTGCAATAAGTATGTTGTCTAATCTGCATCTTGAAATGCCACACCTGTGAGGTGGATGGATTATCTGAGCAAAGGAGATGTACTCACTAAGACAGATTTATGCAAATTTGTGAACAATATTTGAGAGAAAAAGGCGTATTGTGTACATAGCAAAAGTCTTAGATCTTTGTATTCACCTCGTAAAAAATGGAGCAAAAGTAAAATGTTGCATGTACAGGTATATTTTTATTCAGTGTACATCAGAGACTCAAAAGGGTCACAATTGTTTTATCTTCATTCAACCTTTATACTGCCATGTACTGCCTGTTTGTACCAAAAATTAAATAGCAAATTTTAAACAGTGAAAAATATTTCAGTATACAGGCAATTCTGAAATAGACCATGAAAGACCACCTGTAATTGAACACAGACACTTTGTATGATTAATGACTTGTGCACATTACAAATCACTCAAGAGTATTACATTGCTTATTAGCATATTATTATGGGAAGAGCGTGGATCCTAGGTTAATTACTGATAATGAATCTAATGATGATGCCTCCTCCATACATCTATAAGGCACCAGTAAGTGTACTTGAAAGCGGTTAGGTAGTAGACTGCAGTCAACGCAAAATTAATTATAGCCTACTCCAAGAGAGCAGTGTGGCAAAAGGAAAAATGGCATGTTAGGTTTGCAATTAACTCATTTGTAACTCTATGTACACTTTTGAAAAGAGTTTGCTGCCTATCAGACTCTTCTTATCCACTGAGCTCAAGTGAAAACCAGGCAATGGAAAGTGGTGGGCTTGTGAAGTCAGTGCACAAGCAGCATACTTCATGTCCCAGTTCTGTGTTTGCACCATGGCTCCATGAACTGATTGAGAATGAGCGGATTTGATACCTGGACTATTGAGAATTAACTTTCTTGTCTTGAACCACTTTGGACATGTCTGCCTGCCTGGGAGGAGTCGACGAGGGACACACCCCCAGAAACCATCTTGGCTACAGCAAACTGGTTGGTCCACATAAGTTGCTTACTTGGTGGGTTAACTTCAGTGTGCTTTGGACTACTCTGACTGAGGAAGCCCTCTGGAGTGAGGGTGAAACGTTTCTGCTAAAAAGAAACTGTCCAGATGAACTGATTGAGAATGAGCGGATTTGATACCTGGACTATTGAGAATTAACTTTCTTGTCTTGAACCACTTTGGACATGTCTGCCTGCCTGGGAGGAGTCGACGAGGGACACACCCCCAGAAACCATCTTGGCTACAGCAAACTGGTTGGTCCACATAAGTTGCTTACTTGGTGGGTTAACTTCAGTGTGCTTTGGACTACTCTGACTGAGGAAGCCCTCTGGAGTGAGGGTGAAACGTTTCTGCTAAAAAGAAACTGTCCAGATGAACTGATTGAGAATGAGCGGATTTGATACCTGGACTATTGAGAATTAACTTTCTTGTCTTGAACCACTTTGGACATGTCTGCCTGCCTGGGAGGAGTCGACGAGGGACACACCCCCAGAAACCATCTTGGCTACAGCAAACTGGTTGGTCCACATAAGTTGCTTACTTGGTGGGTTAACTTCAGTGTGCTTTGGACTACTCTGACTGAGGAAGCCCTCTGGAGTGAGGGTGAAACGTTTCTGCTAAAAAGAAACTGTCCAGATGAACTGATTGAGAATGAGCGGATTTGATACCTGGACTATTGAGAATTAACTTTCTTGTCTTGAACCACTTTGGACATGTCTGCCTGCCTGGGAGGAGTCGACGAGGGACACACCCCCAGAAACCATCTTGGCTACAGCAAACTGGTTGGTCCACATAAGTTGCTTACTTGGTGGGTTAACTTCAGTGTGCTTTGGACTACTCTGACTGAGGAAGCCCTCTGGAGTGAGGGTGAAACGTTTCTGCTAAAAAGAAACTGTCCAGATGAACTGATTGAGAATGAGCGGATTTGATACCTGGACTATTGAGAATTAACTTTCTTGTCTTGAACCACTTTGGACATGTCTGCCTGCCTGGGAGGAGTCGACGAGGGACACACCCCCAGAAACCATCTTGGCTACAGCAAACTGGTTGGTCCACATAAGTTGCTTACTTGGTGGGTTAACTTCAGTGTGCTTTGGACTACTCTGACTGAGGAAGCCCTCTGGAGTGAGGGTGAAACGTTTCTGCTAAAAAGAAACTGTCCAGATGAACTGATTGAGAATGAGCGGATTTGATACCTGGACTATTGAGAATTAACTTTCTTGTCTTGAACCACTTTGGACATGTCTGCCTGCCTGGGAGGAGTCGACGAGGGACACACCCCCAGAAACCATCTTGGCTACAGCAAACTGGTTGGTCCACATAAGTTGCTTACTTGGTGGGTTAACTTCAGTGTGCTTTGGACTACTCTGACTGAGGAAGCCCTCTGGAGTGAGGGTGAAACGTTTCTGCTAAAAAGAAACTGTCCAGATGAACTGATTGAGAATGAGCGGATTTGATACCTGGACTATTGAGAATTAACTTTCTTGTCTTGAACCACTTTGGACATGTCTGCCTGCCTGGGAGGAGTCGACGAGGGACACACCCCCAGAAACCATCTTGGCTACAGCAAACTGGTTGGTCCACATAAGTTGCTTACTTGGTGGGTTAACTTCAGTGTGCTTTGGACTACTCTGACTGAGGAAGCCCTCTGGAGTGAGGGTGAAACGTTTCTGCTAAAAAGAAACTGTCCAGATGAACTGATTGAGAATGAGCGGATTTGATACCTGGACTATTGAGAATTAACTTTCTTGTCTTGAACCACTTTGGACATGTCTGCCTGCCTGGGAGGAGTCGACGAGGGACACGCCCCCAGAAACCATCTTGGCTACAGCAAACTGGTTGGTCCACATAAGTTGCTTACTTGGTGGGTTAACTTCAGTGTGCTTTGGACTACTCTGACTGAGGAAGCCCTCTGGAGTGAGGGTGAAACGTTTCTGCTAAAAAGAAACTGTCCAGATGAACTGATTGAGAATGAGCGGATTTGATACCTGGACTATTGAGAATTAACTTTCTTGTCTTGAACCACTTTGGACATGTCTGCCTGCCTGGGAGGAGTCGACGAGGGACACACCCCCAGAAACCATCTTGGCTACAGCAAACTGGTTGGTCCACATAAGTTGCTTACTTGGTGGGTTAACTTCAGTGTGCTTTGGACTACTCTGACTGAGGAAGCCCTCTGGAGTGAGGGTGAAACTGTCGGAATCCCACTGTCTGCAGCCCTGCCGCCCTCTCCAAGATGGCCGCTGATTGACGCCAGCTGACGGTCCATCATCTAACGAGGAGCTCCACTACTTAAGGCTGCAGTCCAGTGAGATCCAATGCTGGAGCATTGTGCCTCAATCGGTATTTATGACTTCAGCCAGAAAGTATCAGTCTGATAAGAGTGCTCACCTTGTGATTTTGTGTCCACAGTTTTGTGAACCCTGGATCCTGTTTTCGTCTGCCTTTGTCTGCCAGTTCCTGCCTTGTTGCCACTCGCTGCCAACCCACCGACCCAACATCCCCTGTAAGAAACCAAACAGAGCATCAGTTTGATCCACCTATCCCACCAGTAGGACCCTGACCCTGTTCTCTCTTCCAGGCACTCCCAAGACCCCAAGTGTCCCTTTTTATCACCTGTACATAATAAACACTGTAAATAATTGTTACTCTGAGTTGTGCCTCTGTTCTGGTCTCGTACCACTCTGGGTTCAGTCGGTCCTTACAGAATGCTCCAGCCATAACCGACCCAGAACGAGACCAGGATCGAGCAAACTCTGTCCTGTTTCCAGATGGATCGTATGACCCTGATCGAGGAGACCCTTCAACGGGTCTTAACCCAACAGGACGCTGCACAGGAAACCATGAAGGAACTTGGAGGTATGGTTTACACATTGACTCAACAAAACCTCACACCCTCGGCTCCAGCTGCATCCTCTGTCAGAGACACACCTAACACAACGCCCGAGCCCGGAGCCTCAAACCAGCAGCTAATTACGAGACCTTCCGAACTATTTTCCGGTGAACCTCATGCATGTGGAGGTTTCCTCCTGCAGTGTAAGTTAGCGTTCAGAGCGGCCCCTCATCTTTACACGACAGAAGCAGCCAAAATCACGTATTTCATCAGTCAACTGAAGGGTAACGCACTTGGATGGGCAAATTCCTACTTGCAGTTTCATAACATTGATTACATTACCTTTGATACCTTGTTGAAGGAATTTAGCCGCATCTTCGACCGACCCCTACAACAACCCAACGCCGTAAAGCGGCTCCTTGGACTACGTCAGGGAAGTCGGCCTGTCGCGGAGTACGCCCTGGAGTTCCGTGTCCTCGCTGCCCAGACCGGATGGAACGATCTGGCACTTAAAGGTACTTTTTTAAATTCTCTGTCCGATCCCATCAAGGACCAGATCGCCGCGAGAGATGAACCCGAGAGCTTTGACGATCTAATAGACATGGCGGGGGCTATCGACGAGCGTTTCCGGGAACGGAGAAGGGAAAAGGACTACAACTCCCGTCATCGCTCCACTTCCGGGTTTGCCACGTCATCAGGTGAGCCCCACGCCTACAAGAACACGTTTTCGGACTACAAGTCCCAGAGAGACAGAGGTCCCGTCTCATTTCCTCGTCACGTCGTTCCCACAGAACGTTTTCATTCATCTTCTGAACCTGAGCCCATGCAAATAAACAAATTTCATCTGTCTCCTGAGGAGAGACAAAGGCGCAGTGACAATAATGCCTGCATGTATTGTGGAAAGACCGGGCATTACCGGATAAGTTGTCCATTGCTGGGAAACGAAAACGCCCGCCAATGAAAAGAGAGATATTGGTGGGCACTTCTGCTCTCTCCTCCGCCTGTCGACTTTTATTGCCCACAATCATCCAAATCCACCACAATCAACACCCTGTTCCAGCTTTGTTGGATTCTGGTGCAGAACAAAATTTGATTAGTTTAGACCTGGTTCAAGGATTATCTCTACCCACCCTGGCGATTCCTCCCATCAGTATAGCTGGGGTTACTGGTGAAACTTTAGACCAGATTACTCTAAAGACTCCTGACCTTCATCTGATCATTTCTGGTAATCACCATGAGACTATTGATTTTTTTGTGTTCAAAGCCTCCACTCCCCAACTCATACTTGGTTATCCTTGGTTAAAAAAGCACAATCCGACTATTAACTGGGAGTTGGGGAGAATTGAAAAATGGAGTGATAGGTGTCTAGCACAATGCCTTCATTCTGCTGTCACATGTCAACCTGCGGATGTTGTGTCACACGAGGAAGTAGACGTCTCTGAGATCCCATCTGTCTACCATGATTTGGCTCCTGTTTTCAGTAAACAACATGCTTTGTCTCTACCTCCCCACCGTCCCTATGATTGTACTATCGACCTCCTACCTGGTGCCACATTACCGGCTAGTCGATTGTATAACCTGTCGGGACCTGAAAGGGAGTCTATGAAGAAATACATCAAAGAATCTCTTGAATCTGGCATAATACGTCCCTCCACTTCACCTGTGGGAGCTGGGTTTTTCTTTGTGGGGAAGAAGGATGGCACTTTACGTCCATGTATTGATTATAGGGGTCTTAACAATATAACTGTAAAGAACAAATATCCATTACCCCTTATCGATTCCATATATGAACAACTCCCGTCAGCTACCATCTTCACTAAATTGGATCTCAGAAACGCCTACCATTTGGTGCGGATTAAAGAGGGGGATGAGTGGAAAACAGCATTCAAGACACCACTCGGACATTTTGAGTATTTGGTAATGCCTTTTGGTTTGTCCAATGCACCTGCTGTGTTCCAGGCTTTGATTAATGATGTCCTGCGTGACTTTTTGGGGGACTTCGTTTTTGTGTACTTAGATGATATCCTTGTTTATTCTAGAGACGAGAAAGAGCATCACAACCACGTACGTAGAGTCTTGCAGAGACTCTACGAAAATCAGTTATATGTTAAAGGAGAAAAATGTGAGTTTCATGTGACCTCAGTATCGTTCTTGGGGTTCATTTTCGAGAGTGGTTGTTATCGAACTGACCCCGAGAAGACCAGAGCAGTCGTGGAGTGGCCAGTTCCGGAGAACAGAAAACAGCTTCAGCGATTTCTTGGTTTTGCAAACTTTTACAGGCGGTTCATAAAGAACTACAGCCGCATCGCCGCCCCTCTCTCTCAACTTACCTCCATAAACCAGACCTTCAAGTGGACTCCCGATGCAGATGCAGCCTTCAACAGACTTAAGAAACTATTTGCTTCTACACCTGTTTTATGCCATCCCGACCCTAGCCATCAATTCATCTTGGAAGTGGATGCCTCAGACTCTGGGGTGGGTGCCGTTTTGTCTCAACGTTCTCCCAAAGATAACAAAGTCCACCCTTGTGCCTTTTTCTCACGACGATTATCACAGGCAGAGAGAAACTATGATGTTGGCAACCGCGAGTTATTGGCAGTGAAACTGGCATTAGAGGAATGGCGCCATTGGTTAGAAGGTACTCCTATCCCTTTTTTGATATGGACAGACCACAAAAACCTCACATACCTGAGAGAGGCAAAGAGATTGACCCCCAGACAAGCACGATGGTCCCTTTTCTTTAACCGGTTTAACTTCGTTTTGACTTTTAGACCTGGCTCAAAAAATATTAAACCGGATGCTCTCTCCCGTCAGTTTTCTTCCCCAGATTCTCCGGACATTGAGGAGACCATAATACCACCTGTCTCTGTCGTGGGAGTTCTCACCTGGCCCATCGAGAAGGACGTTATGGACGCCCAGAAGGATGAACCTGACCCTGGCACGGGTCCTCCTGGCAAACTTTTCGTTCCTTCTAATATGAGGAGTAAGGTATTGGACTGGCTCCATTCACACAAACTGTCCTGTCATCCTGGCACCTCCCGTATGCTCTCTTTGGTCAAGACTCATTTCTGGTGGCCCACGCTCACCCAAGATGTCAAGTCCTATGTTTCAGCCTGTCCGACCTGTGCTAGGAATAAGACCGGCAATCAGCCCCCTGCCGGTCTCCTGCAACCCTTGCCCACGCCCGGCCGTCCTTGGTCTCATATCGCCGTTGACTTCGTCACGGGTCTGCCACCTTCCGAAGGTAATACTGTCATCTTCACCATCATTGACCGTTTTTCGAAAGCTGCTCATTTCATTCCCCTACCAAAACTTCCCTCTGCTTCTGAGACGGCTAACCTCCTTGTCACACATGTGTTCCGCATTCACGGAATCCCCTCTGATATTGTGTCAGATCGGGGGCCTCAGTTTATCTCGCAGGTCTGGAAGAGCTTTTGCACCACTCTGGGGGCTACAACGAGCCTCACTTCGGGTTACCACCCTCAATCAAATGGTCAGGCCGAGCGGTGTAACCAGGAACTTGAGACCGCCCTCCGGTGCGTCGCCGAACGCAACCCCTCGTCTTGGAGCAAACATCTGAGTTGGGTTGAGTATGCCCACAATGCACACAAATCCTCTGCCATAGGTATGTCCCCGTTCGAGGCTTCCCTTGGATACCTTCCCCCTTTGTTCCCAAGTCAGGAGATCAACGTTCTGGTTCCATCTGTCCTGCACCATTTCCGTCGTTGCCGGCGGGTCTGGCGGGAGACGAAGGCAGCCCTCTCACGTACTGCTGCTCAAAATAAGGTGTTTGCTGACCGCCGTCGCTCTACGGCCCCTGTGTACAAGGTGGGTCAGAAAGTCTGGCTCTCCACTAGGGACATTCCTATCAGGGGCACTACGAGGAAATTGGCTCCTCGTTTCATCGGTCCTTTCCCGATCACGAGGATCATCAACCGTTCTGCGGTGCGCCTTC